>JAOTQY010000034.1:19678546-19689590 GCA_026413445.1 Dolichallabes microphthalmus
CACACACACACACACACACACACACACACACACACACACACACACACACACACACACACACACACACACACATCACACACACACATGCACACACAGTTTCCAGAAGCAACATAGCTCCATACAAAAATGACCATACATTTATATCCATAACTCATTACTTTGTAATATATATGAAAGGTATGTAACTTTATCATTTATTTACAAAAATTATGTAATAAAAAAATTTACTATTACAAAAAAAATCAATTTCCAGTACAAAGTATGTTGAAGATAGGGAAAGTATTATATTTTTTAGTATGATAAGTATTGTTTTGGTATTAAGTATTATGATACCATATTAGTACCGAGGTGAAAAATGATTTGTATGTGTATGTCATTGTTTGTCTACATGTGACTTAACTCAAGTTCACATGTGTGTGGTTGTTGTTGTGCCTGCAGATGTGTGTGTCTGTGTATGTTCGTGCATGTATGGGAGTACAGGTTTCTATCACTCTGATAAAAAAAATTTGTGTGTGTGTGTGTGTGTGTGTATGTGTATGTGTGTGTGTGTGTGTGTGTGTGTGTGTGAGTGTGTATGGGATTGTGGAGGGATCTGGGTGTGGCTTGCTCTTCTCCCTGAATAACTGAAGGGCAGCTGCAGCACTGTGCTCCCGGATTAACTGTCCCTGATCACAAAATCAACTTCTCACTTTTATAGACAATGATATAGACAATGATATAGACAATGAAATCCCTCTCTTAAATAACTAGTTGTGCACAGTGGAGTCCCCATTGTGCTGATTCACCGATGTCAATGTGGGTGTATTTTTAACTATAATCATAAAAATACATATGTGCAGAAAATAGAATTTGCTTACACCCACCAGAATTAGCAATTCACTTGGGGGACCTCATTACTTGAGTTTGTGCCAAAAACAAAAAATAGAACTATGGTTTAAATATTTACACTACCATGAAGAATGTCTGTCTATACTGTATATAAATGTGTAAACAGATTTGAAACAGCTGTTTCAAATATAATGCAATAATTAAATTAAATGTAATTTTATTTAGCAAATTTTTAACAGTGGACAATGTCACAGAGCACCTTTACAGAAATAAAAAATGGCAGATATAATGTTTTTTTTATTAAAAGAATGTATAAAAAGAATATACTGTATATAATTGTTTTTTAAATCACAATGTATACAGTAGCTTTATCAATTTGTCCCTAATGAGGAAGGCGGAGGTGAGAGAAACTCATCCTCACTGGGGTGATTACTGGACACTGTGACCATAAATAAATCCCCTGTCCATTTGCTATGTGGTTAAACATGATATTGTAGAGTATAATAATAAATGTGATGTGATCAGATGGGTGCAAATTGACTCTGCACTGGAAGCGTCAGGGTACGAAGGGAAGTGCACAAGGCGATGCACCGATCATGTATTGTTGCCACTGTACAAGCCTCTGGAGGCAGTGTTGTAATCTCGGGGTGCTTCAGTTGGTCAGGTCTAGACTCAGCACCAATATGTGGCAATAAAATGAAATCAGCTGACGACCTGAATCTACTGAATGACCAAGTTATCACATCAATGGAGAAAAACTCCAGGACTCTGGAATGTCTCTGGGAACATGGGGAATCAATATCACACATGAATTCGCCACCATAACCATAAAGCTAAAGTGGTTTGAATGAAATCTAAGAGTGCAAGAATGTTGTTTTTTTTTTGAATGGCAGCGTACACTTAACGTTAACTATATAAAGAGAGTAAAGAGACACTGGTGAAACAAACCCCTTCAATTTCTCCTCTCGCACGAACACGCGGACTACATATTGCAATGAATCCCATCCTGGTCTTAAGGTCCACCATGATACCAATAGATAAAGTTTTCCTTAAGCGGTGCATGTAGCACCAACAACTGAACAAATACTTTTAGTTAAAAAGTTGCAAATGTATTCAATTTAAATTATCAAATCAAAATACACTAACTAAAAGCAACATACAGAAAAAGAAGGAGCAGAGATGATCACTGAAAATAGATACACAATACTGAGTGAAATGGATGATACATGATTACAGTTACAGTACATGCTAACCAGTAAGTTACAGTATATCACACAGACTAAAACATCTAATGAACACAGTCTAATGAAGGACTCAGACTTACATGTGTTTAATCATAAGATTCGAGACGGCGTCATGAAAATGATGAAGACGATATTGATGATTAGAGGCACGAAAATGAGAAGATGACAGATGCTCTATCTCCGTAGGTCTTGGGGTTTAATAGACTAGCTAAACCCTAGTGTCACACTTTTAAGTAAAATGCATTTAATTAAAAGCAATTAGGTTTTTAATTTTAAGCATTATAAACCTTTGTAATTACTTTTAATATTTAATTACTTTTAATTTATAGTTACATAAAAAAACTTATACAACATTGAGGTTTCAACAATATATTAGTTGCTGAAAACCCAAAAATGTTTACTTCTTTTACCAACATTTTGCTTTAGACGAAACTGCACATTAGAAAAAAGTCTGATATTACATTACAATCGAAAGAATCACTCATTCCCAAAACTTATTATTATTATTTAAATCGTTTTTCAACATTTTCTTGGTTAATTTGGTCTAGGCCAATCGTCACCCACTAGGTACCTCTCTACTATTATACGACAACCACTAACCACTGGGGATGAAAGCACACAAATCTGCATCTTTTTATACAGAGCAGAATAACTGCCCTGTTCTGCATGCATAGGCTCACAAATGTACAGTAATAATGCCATCGCTCCCACCCAGACAGCATGACCAATTTTGTTCTCTTGACTCCTGACCATGGATGGCTGTGGCATCATCTTTATACAAATTCTTATATCAATCTTTCAATGATTAAAACGAATGTTTGTTTGGGTTTTTTTTTTGTCGCCACTTGGGAGCCACTGTCTCATTGTTTTTAGTCTTGCTGACTTATCCAGGTTTACAGTGTTCACAGATCTGCACACTACAAACATCATTATGTGACTAAAGTGAGACGGTGATGCTAGGAGGGTGCAGAAGGGGTGACTGTCAGGGCAGGTTAACTAGGCTAGGCTGGGATAGACTGAGCAGAGCAAGAAGCAATGGGTTAGTACCTGCCAGTCCCCCCTCTGCACAGGTGGTTCGAGGGAGGGCTCATATCACTGAGAGCTTTTTGGATGACACTGTAAATAGGCTTGGCCCTAGTGAGAGTACAGAAATCACACAGTAAATGGGGCTGGCTCAGACACAGAGACAGCAGACACACAGACAGAGACTTTGGCATGTTCAGTACATTAAACATGCATACAGAGACAAGTTTGTGCACATACACATATGCATCAGTAAAAATTCATACATTTCTGATTCAACAGAGTAGCCTCGAGGGCTCTCATGTCCCTGGACTGAATGTAGTGGGGGCTGGACTGAGTCACAGCATGATCTCATCCAGGAAACTGTGGCAGATTTTTACTGTTAAAGGCTGAATCTTTAAATGTCACTTCCCAAAATCAGCTCTTCTCCACAAGCGTTGTATGTGCTCCCCCAGATCTGGCGAGGCTGAATTTATCTTTCATATTTCTATTTATCCCTCAAATACACCACCACAGAAAAACATAACATGGAGATCCCAGTTATACTGCCCACATCCATAACTTACTTAAAAATAATCTGTTTTATCAGTAATATTAATAAAACAAATAAAGTCAAATAAACTGTGTGGTCTGAGATAATATATCATGCAAAACATCACAATCTATCCAATTGTAGTGAAACACAACGTACAAGGGCGTTCAATTCGAACCGAGACTTTTGGATGTGCAGAATAACACAAGTATGAGAGTAAAAACTACAGTATGTTTATTCCTCTATATAATCCCCTGCTACACTAATGCACTTATCCCAGCATTACGCTAGTGCTTGGATACCATAAAAACAGAACATTGGACATACACTGGACATGGACATGATTGCTTCACATGTGAAACGCTGGCCTCCCAGGAACCCCCCTTAATGGCACAAACAAGTGAAAATGGCTTGGTGTAGGGTCAGGACCTTACGGGGGATGTGGTAATAACTACCAACTGAGTTCCTGTAAAGTGCAAGTGGCGCAGTGTGCAAAACTGTACTTGCAAAAACAGAACGCCTTTTGGTGATCAAACTAGGCAGTTTTTTTCCCTTAAAAAGGGTGTGAAGCAGGCAGTACAATCAAACTGAGAAAACTTTTGACTTTGATGGTATCCAAGCACAAGTAAAAAGTCCTGGTTTAAATTCAACCTTACTTGTAGCTGTCATGATTTGCACAGTAAGTGATTTTGTGAAAGCAAATAAAAGGTGAAGAGCTGACCTTGTGAAATCATCCTCCCCCAGCATGTGTCGTGGCACTGGAGAATATCGTGAGGGGGTGACCTGAGGAGGCTGGTACACAGGCTTGGGCTCCATGCCTCCCATGTATGCCATGCTGGAGTTGTGGCTGACGTGGTTATCCACCATGGTGGGGAAGGCTGGGGGGAGGGCGAGACCAGTAGAGGGAAAAAGAGAGATGATTAGTCCTGAAGTGGTTAATGCTGCATGTATGCGTCGCAGAAGCACACGTGTCTGTGAGAGATAAAGCTAGGATGAGAGACGGAGCATGTGAGCATGTGCGCATGAGCCCAGTCGGTGCCTGGCAGAAGCGTTAGGTGTGACTTTACACAGATTTGTGTGCGCCTCCTCGCTCAGCAGGAAAGCGAGTGGAGGAGGGCTGTGTGTGGAGCACTGTGGCATGTGGGAGTCTGGAATAAGAGCAGACATGGTACGCCCACTGCTACACCTCTGCACTGTTACAAAACTACACAGCAGTACACTAAATCATGTCTTAATGTCTCTTATAAATGGACATTTGATGGGTAACAATCATTGCTTTATTATGATACTGTATATATTAAATGCCGAATGCCTGTTGACACTGAATACATTTTTATCCTGAAGCTCAAGATAATTTTTTTTAGAGGAAACGTTCATGATTTGAAGTGGAGACTGGCAGAAGGAGGTACGTACTGCTAGAATAATCCGGAGGTGCGTACATGTCGTTGAGGTGCACAGGCCCTGGTTTAGCCACTTTCAAATAGACCATGTCTGAAGTGTTCTTCAGTGCAGCAACAGCCTCTTCATGACGCACATCCTGCAGGATGATGTTATTTACCTACACACACACACACACACACACACACCCTGGTTTACTGTCTTTGTAATGCATTTCCATATATTTAAACAACATTATGTAGGTAAATAATGTAGGGACAAGTAACCGCTAAGGAACAAGCTAAAGACCATCTTTAGACTATTTAAAATTTTCATAGGATGCATGTAAACAACGCCTGGGGAATACCCACTTGTGCTCAATAGTCCTAAACTTTAAGTAGTATACGCCCATTCTTACCAGAAGATTTGGCCCTCGCAAAAGACTAAAAACCTTCTTGCATGGACATACACACAAGCCAGTATCTGGTGTTTGACCCTAGGTAGTGTGACAACGTGTTTGAGGCAATGGGAAGGAAATGATCATGAAGAAAAATGCCAGGTGGACCCTTGTACTTCTCTCTAACAGGAAGAAGATGAGACGCAGGAAAACATGTTCAGGGGAAACATGTTTCCGTGCTGTTTTGAGCTGCTGGTGGAAATTATGCGCACATTTAAACACCACAAAGACCTACACATGATCGTCAAAAACTACATTGTTTACATTTATTTCTACAAGTTTGTCTGTGGCTCTGTTTTGCTTTGAGATACATCCACCCGGCTAGTGGCTGTGATCGTATCAGTAATCAGCTTCATCTGGAGCTCCGATGGAGAAACAGATCCATATCAGTCGTTTCAGAGTGCTGTGAACACATGCACCCCAGTATCCCCAGTATTGTTGTAGAATGTAGAAAATAAATCACTAAACAAAAACAAAGAAATTTGCAAGTGACCCCAAACTTTTGAACGGTACTGTATATGTATGAAAATACTGAATCAAACCACTTGTGGAAGTAACACTAGTTTTTTTTATGTACAGTGCATAGGGAACTGTAGATGTGGTAGTTTATAGCCAGCGATGCTGAAAGTAACTCTTTGTTGTTGTTTTTTTTTTGTGTACAGTGTTATGGGTAAGTGTAGACGTGGTAGCTTACAGCCAGCAGACGATCGCCTGTCTGCAGCCTTCCGTCTTTCTGTGCAGCTCCGCCTTCAATGATCTTTGTGATGTAGATGCTGTTGTCTCCTGGGATGTGCTGATTGCCGATACCTCCAGCAATGCTGAACCCCAGGCCTACAATGTGATGTGAAATTCAGCTTTAACAGCATTAACATTTGACCAGAAGTACTGCAAATGTTTGGCGCCATGAAAAAACAGTGAGTGTGGATGTCTGTGTATGTGTGTGCAAGATGTCTGCTTTGTGTTAGCTCTGACCTTTAGGCCCTTTAAGCAGATTGACCTCCAAGATGCTTTCGGGTGGAGACTGTCTTCTGCGCACTAGCAGTCGGACCACAGGGCCGGCCTCCTTTAGAGCCTCCACAGCCCGGCTGTGCACCACCTCTGACACATCCACCTCATTCACTCGCAGTACACAATCATTCACCCTAACATGCACATACATACACATCATGTTAGTCTGTGTTAAATGACAAATGTTTAAGTTTCACTGTAAACCTACTCTGATTTGCAATGATCAGCACTGCATGCATTCTGTACCAGAGTGTTTTCTTTTTAAAAAATGTTCTAGAGCAGCATAACACATGTAATAAATTTCATAAAGATAAATATAGTTGCATCAGTAACAGCAAGAGGCAAAGTATGACCATGGTTCATAATCGCTAGTATACTTACAAATAACATGACTGTGGTTGAAAGGCAACATTCTTTTGCATGCTATTTGGTACGTCGATCACACAACGCAGTAAACTCAACCGCCCTGACTCAGTCTAAATTAAAACCATTTATCATTGGGTTTACGGAGCTAAAATTTATGAGGGAGTATTCTTTTTCTTTCTCTCCTATTTAATCCTGCTTTAAAAAGAAAGAAAAAAACTATTTCTATCTGTGTAAGACAAGCTTTTGACCCACATTTTATGCTGCCCACCTGGGAATTGTGACTGCTTTGAAAAATGGTCACATTTAAGAAATAGGATACTGGGGTTCAGAAAGCTCTACACACACAAACACACACACACACACACACACACACACACACACACACAAACACAACTGCATAATAAAATTAGGGCAGTGGTTCTAAGGCAGTGGTTTACTAGGGCAGGATTTCTTCGAAGCAGTGTTACTCAGAAAAAAAGCTGACAGGAAGAGAGTTTGCAGACTCACCCCAGTCTTCCATCCATGGCTGCTGCACCTCCAGGAATGATCTTTGTGATAAAGATTCCTGGATCATCAGGAATATGTGGATTATCAATCCCTCCAGCAATACTGAAGCCAAGCCCAGAGTTTCCCTGTACATTACAGGAGAAGGATCATGTCTTTAAAACCAGCACTTTTCTATCTTCTTAATATACAGTAGAAGCACCTTTCTTTGTCAAAGAAAAGCAGTTCAGAATACAAAAACAATATGTACAGTCCTAGAAAGATGTGGACAATGTGATACTGTGTCCGGCAAGGATTTGCAACAATAAGGTGCTACATCTCTTTCTCTATAGTCTTCTCTTTCTTGTTTTCTGACTTTCCCTCTTTATACCTGTCACACTACAAATGTCCCTTTCGATTACTAAGAGGTTGCAGGACAGCTCCCAAAGAAGGCAGTAGGGAAAAAGATCCACTTTATTATTTTCTATAATTAATGAGGAACACTTAGGGAGGCTGACTCCCAAGCCAGTGCAAGCACACTGAGACCCACTGTCAGTTGTTACACACCCACAGACCTTTTACTGTGTGATCCTACATAGTTTATTTAGGCCTCATCTGGGAGAAATTCCACTTAGTAGAGTAGCAGCCCTGCAATTATCTTGAAAGCTAAGAGATGCATCCTGGACCTGTAGGAGACCCGGCATGTGCGCCGGCATGCACTGACCCCGCTGCAGCAGCTTCTGCCGTTTTAAGGTGCCATATACTATCTGATGAAAACTTTATTGCTTTACACAAAATGGAAAGATTCGGAGAAAGCCTCGGCCCCTATGACGCTGATTTATGCACTCGTAAGTTTAGCGTTCACTTTAAAACAGTTCCTTCTTAGGGACCATCTTGTCATTTTTAATGAGTGTAGCCTGAGAAATAGAATAAATTATAAATGGAGAAGCACTGCAGTTTTTCCTCTTTATAGAGAAGCCATTTCACAGTTGCACCGCCCATTCACTTCAAGGGTTCACTATTTATTGCCATCTAGTGGTTAGATGTGCATAGGTGACTTGAGGAATATGAAACTTAAAAAAAGTAAAATACAGTATAGTAATGTATAGAAGGTAACAGAATGGTACTTACTCTTTCCAAAATGATTTCTTCATATTTGTACATGCCATCACTTCCATTTACCTGTTAAAAACAAACAATTTTGAACAGTTCTTATATAATTTGTACATTATTATATTATTACTATATATTAAAAAAAACATCAGCCATAACATTCAGTCATTTACAATTATAAATAACCATAAGCACACAGAAAAAATAGAAAAATATAAAATAGAATAAATAGAAAAAATATTGATTATGACTGATGACCATTATAACAAGACATAATCATGTCATGGTTCACAGTTTTGTATAGCTGACTATAAAATTCTCATAGAAACACTGAATCACTTCAAACCCTCTACCTGCAGTTTTAAATTAAAATTATATATTACTACATACAAACCAAATCATCATCACAATCTCACTTATTTCTCGCACTCTCTTAGTTCATTGAACATTTCATTTACAAAGAAGAACTTGGACGCAACGGTTATAAATAATTACAGACCTTAATTAATATATTATACGTGTATCTGTATTAAAATATCTACTTTTCAGATGGGATTGTGGTTAGATCTCAAATATGGATTTGTTAGAAGATCTCTTTTACTACTACATGACTTCAGCAGAGAATCATAAGGTTCTGTATGCTTATATAGCATAGTTGACTATAATGTATAACTGATTCAAAAGTTCTTAATAAAAAGGAGAAAAAAAAGTAATATATAACTAATTATGAAATCCTTACATTAGCTCCTCGTATGTTGCAGCATTAACTTCAAACTACTAATATTTCAACATAAATCACTAATGTTAGTATTTAGGAGCAACACATCTGTCAGATATGCGGAGGCAATATGAGCCCAGCAACACTCTCATGTCAACAGGAACATGTCAGTTACTGATGCTATACAATGAACATGGTGAAGATTAGGTTTTATGCTGATCTTAGTTAGAGAAACTCAGAAGTGCCTCAATGGTTTTAGGGCAACATTTTAGCTTACAGAGGCATTATTGTACCTGTACTTTGATTTATTGTTTTCTTCTTCATTCGTTTATTACTAATCCACTATATACTATTAGAATATACTGTAATGGTAATTCAATTTCCTATTTTATTTAACTACTGTAGATCACTTGTGCCATAATTGCACATGGCAGGAAGAGACTATTTTTTGTGTACTCAGAGAAACAGCAGAAACTTACATAAGGACCTGCATCCAGTGAGTCTGCATTGACAATGATGGGAGGAGGGTTCGCCTGCAAAATAGAGAGATACACATTACCTCAGTGTGTGAGGCTGGCTTCTCACATATACGTGTTTTTTCTCTCTCTCTCTCTCTCTCTCTCTCTCTCACACACACACACACACACACACACACACACACACACACACACACACACTCCCTCATACATGCACTGTCAGAAGCAAGGAGAAAATAAATCCATGCCATGGAAACAGACAGTGTGCCCCATGAAACATGGTACATTATCAGCAAGGTGTGAGGCCATAGAGAGAAGCATGGAATCAGGACTGGAAGGTGTTAGGATTAAATGGACCTGTAGTTCTCGATCAACAAACTACGCTCACGGCAAAAGGAACACGCTACTACTATACAGTATGTTTGAATTCCCCTCTGGACAACACGTTAGTCAAATTATCCATCATATTTCATAAAATGCTCCTCATACAGTACAGTTTATGTGCAACATAGAGATGGATGCAATAATATGGATTAAGTATGTGATGGATAAACATTGCTGACTACATCAATAAGTTATCCAGTGAGAGTCAATTGGCTGCATCCTCAGAAGCTTTCACGGAATGACTAATATAAACCTGGTCTGGTTTTCATCACTGAGCTGACTGATACAATGAGAATGACCAGTTTCAATACATCATGGTTTCTTTTTTTCTTGTCAATTAAAGGAAGCCTACTAATACAAACCCCATTGTAGTCATTGCCTCACTACAACAAAGCAATATTCCAAGAAGGACTAAAAAGTTATCGCTGCTTGGTGTTTCAACATAATTGTACATCAGGGCCGGTTCTAGACCAGACCATATGGGGGGCAGTCAGAAATGTGAAGGTGGTATCATGTTCGAGCACGGTTTTTTCCCTGTGCTTATACAGTAGTAACAGTATTGTCCTTGCTGAATTGTGTTGAGGCACGCAAACCCCCTGACCACAATAAGGTGGCAGTCCCTCAGGGGGAAACTAAAAAATAAAAATTAAATAAATAAAACAAATTAAAATAAAATATCCTTAAAAACGTTTAACCTAAAGTAAGACTTAACACACTATAACTAGAATATTTACAAAACTGAAAGGTTGTCTTATAAATAATAAAAAAAACCTAAGTTAAAACAGATGGGCTATAGAACAGATCATAATATACATATTATATATATACACTCAGCAAAAAAAAGAAACGCCCCTTTTTCAGGACCGTGTATTTCAACAATAATGTTGTAAAAATCCAAATAACTACAGATCTTCATTGTAAAACAATGTTTTCCATGCATGTTCAATTAACCATACAGTAATCAATTAATTAACATGCACCTGTGGAATGGTCGTTAAGACCTTAACAGCTTACAGAAAGTAGGCATTTAAGGTC
>JAOTQY010000034.1:19731645-19743442 GCA_026413445.1 Dolichallabes microphthalmus
TTACAATGTAGAAAGAAATAAAAATCAGGAACCATCATGGAGTTAGAAAGTGACCCCAAACTTTTGAACGGTAGTGTAGATACATTACACACAGACTGATATATTTCAAGGGTTTGTTTCTTTTCATTTTGATGATTATGGCTAACATCTAACCCAAAATTTAGTATGTCAGAAAATTAGAATATTACTTAATATAAATAAAAGATTAATTATATTATAATTTATGATGACTTGGAGCTCCCTTTGCATGAATTACTGCAGCAATGCAGTGTGGCATGGAGGAGATTAGTCTGTGGCACTGCTAAGGTGTTATGAAAGCCTAGGTTGCTCTGATAGCAGCATTCAGCTCTTTTACGTTGTTGGGTCTGGTGTTTTGCATCTTTCTCTTCACAATACCCTACAGATTCTCTATGGGGTTTAGGTCGGGCAATTGTGCTGGATAATCAAGCACAGGGATACCACGGTCCTTAAACCAGGTATTGCTTTTTTTGGCAGTGTGGGCAGGTGACAAGACCCAATGGAAAATGAAATCAGAATCTCCATGAGGCTGGTCAGCAGAAGAAAGCATGAAAGTGCTTTCAAACTTCCTGGTAGATGGCTGCGCTGACCTTGGAGGTGATAAAACAGTGGATCAACACCACCAGATGACATGGCTCCCCAAACTACCGCTGAACATGCAAACACTGCACTGGATCTCAAGCAACTTGGATTCTGAATTCCTCTCTTCCTCCAGATTCTCGGACCTTGATTTCCGAATGAAATGCCTCTGACACTGTTTCTGGTTCAAGAGTGGCTTGACAAGGAATGCGACAGTTGTAGCCCATGTCCTGGATACATCAATGCATGGTAGCTCTTGAAGCACTGACTCCAGCTGCAGTCCACTCCTTTTCAATCTCCCTCAAACTCTTGAATGTGCTTTGTTTCACAATCCTCTCAAGGATGCGTTTATCCCTGTTGCTTGTAAACCTTTTTCTATCACATTTTTTCCTTCCATTCAACTTTCAACTAATGTGCCTGGATACAGCACTCTGTGAACAGCCAGCCTACTGAACCAGACTGAGAGACCATTTAAAAGCTCAGGAAACCTTTGCAGGTGTTTTGATGGCAATGGCAATTATCTGATTAGAGTCAGCCATGAGTCTCAAATACTGAACTTTTCAAAATAGTTTTATATGCTAGTTTTCTTTAGATACTAAATTTAGGGTTTTCATTAACTGTTAGCCAAAATCATCAAAATTTTAAGAAATAAACACTTGAAATATATCAGTCTGTGTGTAATAAATATATATAACATACTGTACGAGTTTCACTTTTTGAATAAACTTTCCAATGATATTCCAATTTATTTAAATGCACCTGTATATGCATTTAATCCACATACATATAAATATACATTAGCAAATGATAAAATCTGTTCAATATGATACTGTACATAACAAAGAATGAAAGTGACCTTATTCAGGGCAATTTAGCGCTACAATGCAGGTCGGCACTCGTAGTGTGGACTGAGGAAATAATCTTCAGTCCATCATATTTTTATGCTCAGTGGCCTTTACCAGATCACAAATAGAACTTGAGGTTATTTTCTCAACCATGCCTATAAATATTTTGTTGCTCCATGTGAGAAGACATTATAATTGAAGTTCTTGGTGACATTGTTATGCTTCCCACTGATGAGCACTAGATGTTACCAATGCAGTCCTTTCTAGAAATGACTAATGCCTGGCTCCCTCTTTCTTTCTCTCCATCTGTTTTCACACTTACTTCCTTCTTGTTCATCTTCTCTCCACTCTGTTTTGATTATTGAAAGGCACTGAATCCTTTTCATGTTTCACATATTTGTTCTATAGTCAGATGACAAACACTGAATAATAAACAAGATAGACTGGTGTCTGAACAACTTCAAATGAACTGCTATGTGCAGATTTCTGTCCAGGTCCTAGTTTAAAATACGGTTGAATTCTGAATATTACACAATAGGTTATTACAATAGGTTTTGATTCGCCTTTTGTTTAGAACCTTTTATCAATAAAGAGGAAGCTTACCTCTAGAATCTCCTTCGGGCCATTCTCTTTTGCTGCATTCTCTTTTGCTTCATTCTCTTTTGCATTTAGCTGCAGGGTCACCTCATAGCATTCTTGAATATCTAAAAATAATTGAATCAATAAAATTTTAATCCTTTTGTGAGTTTATTTATTAAGCTTCTAAGGTCATTCTAGAGTTCACAATTATGATAAACCATTATAGTATAGAATGTATCAAACGACACATTAAAGACAAATATTATAACTTCTTAAACAAGTATTGTCATTGTAACTGGCAACTGCCAGCCATTTGCAAGGCCAGAGTGAATGAAATGTCATAAATAAAGTCATGGCTCGACCTGTGCATCAGTCTTGTTATTGCGTGCCATCTATAAATATCTTTCAGCAACTCCATACAAATGTCCTGCCCATACTGAGTTTAGACGGCAGCAGCGGTCACACTCACTAATACAGAGGCAGATAATGTGATTCACGGCTGATAACACAGTGAAGTACACAGCACATTCCACAGCTAGAAAGTCATCAGTGTGAATACTGCAGGGCACAACATTGTTAGGGGTCCAGTAAAACTCGTACCACTCTCTACAAACTAATGACATGTAATGACTTACATTTATACTTATCTATAGTAATTTATGCCCTAGTTTGTAGGTCTATTTGTTTCCTATGTTATAAAAAGCACAAAACTAGTGGACAACCTTAGTCTAAGCAAGAGACTACTAACATACAAATATTTAAATATTATGTCAATGCGAATAGATACACTGACTTTTCCTTTTCCCCTAAATTTGGGAATCTGGACTAGCCTAAACAATTGGAGTTTTTTTTTTCATATATCAATCCTCTGCAGAAATTTCAACCACTCTGTAATGTATGATAGAAACACATACAGTAAACAAATAAGTCATTATAAAGAAGGTCTTTAAGAAATATCACAATTTCTGTCTAATGCAATTTTTTTCCTACAATCTCCATTCCTACTTATTGGCCACTTTTTGTTGGGTTCCTGAATTTGGCAGATTACAATACCGGTCCACAACTTTATTTACCTCTAAATGCAACTGTTGTGCCTCGAACACTCAAGCAGCCGCCATAGCAAAAAGCTATTAATGATTCATTAAATTTTATTACCATCAGATTAAATGCTATAGTAAAATACTCGTATGTACAGTATACATATATTATTTAAAGCCCTACACAAGACATACAAAATTAAAGGAAAATGGCGACGCTGTTATATTACGGCAGAATTCTCCTGCCATGGTTCATGTCAACACGCATGGTTTAAAATCAGCTTTAGCCCATAATGAAACACTTCTGATGACAATGTGCTGGAAATAAAGGCTGACTGGATGATCTGATAAAGATGACAACAATGTAAATTAGATTCTACAACTTTCACAGTCCCCAGATTTCAGTCCATTTGTACATCTATGAGAGATTTTAAATCAAACATAAGATATGTCTCTCCACTATCATCAAAACAGTACCTGAATCTTTTTAAAGGATGATGCTTATGCCTCCAATATAGCTTTAAAGACTGTAGAATCTATGCCAAGGTGCACAGAAGATGTTCTGGTAGCTTGTGGTGGCTCCACACCTTACTCACAGATTTCATGTTTTTTTCTCTCTCTTTAATTTGCCATCTGTCTATACCTAAGAAATGCTGTATTTACAGCCATATGATCTATAGAGAACCGTGATATAAGAAATATTTAGCTACAATGCCTTTAAGAGATCTTTAATTACCTGAGAATGATAAACAATAAGCAAATGATGAACTCACACTGTGCATGGTTCTGTCACTTTTGCCATTTACTATACCCATACCTGGACTTGATTTTAGTTATAAATCTCTTTCCCCATTGCCCTCTTCTCATCGCTATTCTTCACCTTTGCAGTCTTAACAATCCATGGCATGTGGTCACCAATTGTGAACAAAGGCGCAACAACTAATGATGTACAGTACAAGTGTTGCTTGTTGCTCTATTTTGTTAAAGTGAAACATCTTTCCTTTACTACCCCCATAAATACATTCCATTACAAAAGTACTTCCAGAAAAAGCATAGTATTTGCAAGAACCCTAAAGAAACTCTTAGCAAAAATTCAGAGATCTGTGGTGTGTTTATTTGTGCAGGAGAGGGTGTTAGGGGCCGTGTCAATGTCCCCCAGAGGTGCATTAGGAAAGACAGCAGAAGAATGGGGGCTATGTGACTCATCGTGGCTGTGTCTATGTAAGTCTGTATGTGTGGGAAGAGAACACTGTGTAGGAGGTAGTTATGTTGCCCGGCTGGCCAGAGTGAGATGAGAGAGGGAGAGAGATAAAAGAGACAGAGAGACAAAGTAAAATAAGTAAACTGCAACCTAAATGAGCAAGGCTCGCCTTTAAACAAAGCATGATTAAAACATTCAGCTTTGCAATGAATAGAAATGTTTAAATATGTCACAAAGAGACATGGGTGTTTACGAAAGTTCTAAGAGATATGTTAGAACATCATGTAGGCAGTAATGACGTACACCGTCAAAGCGTACACCAAGACTGAATTCAGTCCTAATTGGAATAGAAACAGCATGAAGTACCTGCACTGGTCCTTGTTAGCTCATTTCCCTAATCCTGTGACATTCATCACTCCATGTTTCAGCTGAATACGTTACATACTTAAACAGTCTACTTTTCTTTCATGCATAAAGAAATATTCAGTAAACGTAAGTACATCTAAAGTATGTTTTGCACAGTTTAAAATAAAAATCAGCACTGTATCTAAGAATAATTACAACAATCTTTCTGAAACCACGTTTCCCCTCCCAATTAACACACATTCCTGGACACAATATCTCCAGTCAATTAACCAGTCACAGTTCCCACTACAGCCAGATTTAAACAAACCTACTTTGTTTGCAAAGAGAAAACCCACATTTGTCATAAGTTGGAATGTACAACCTTGTATCAATATGGGAAAGGAAATTGAATCCAATAAGTCTTTTCCATACAGTACAAATCTGTAATGGTCTGGCAGGGGTCACCATGGCACCTCTTTTGTGGGAACTGTGCGTTCCCCTGTGTTTTGTGTGCTTGGGAACAAAGAGATGAGTCTGCTATTAAGGAAACCTTTGTTCAAAATTGTGCAGTCATGCAGACATCCCATCAAGCATCCCAGCCACTCTTCCTGCCTCCCACATAGCCCAGAGGTTGGCTTGTTACAAGCCGGAGTGCAGTTCTCCAATACCATTACCATAATTACGATGTCACCTATGACTGAAAGCTGTATAAAACATACAAAAATGCAGTGTTAACTCCTTAAACTTCCAGAACTCAGAGATGTCCTGATGTAAATTTTTCACTCTTATAATTAAATACATTATAACAGTTTCACTGTATCTACAAAAATTCTTCACAGTTCTTTTGTCTGGCAATTCATCTATCACCGCGGATACTCCAAAATTTATTTTTTTAAATATATTTTACATTTATATACATGAATGAAAATGAATATACATGTCTATTTGAGGTTGTAAAATGTTCCGCTATAATTCTATAGGTGGCAAGCTGTAAACTATTTACTCAGTAATGCATCCCATGCAGTAGGAGCAAATTCAACATTTTTACTATAATATAGTAGCAGGCGCCCCCTCAGAACTGTTCCAGAACAGCTGATCTTCGTGTCTTAAAATAACAACTGACTGAAATTGTTGTTGTTAATTAATTACTTAATTCCATAATGTGTTCTTTCATGGTTTTGGAATCATTAGTATTGTTTTTGAATGTAGAAAAAAAAATCCAAACTTTTGACTGGTACTGTATGTTCAGAAGAACTTTCGCTAATGCAGCTATCTTGCTGAACTACTTTTCCTCAGTAACGAGCGGTGCAGGGATTTATTGCTATATCATACAGTTCATGTATAAATGTAGTGTCATGGGCAACTGGGTTGTGCAGACAATGTTTAGTACTGTCAGAATAAAGCTACGCTATGCAATTCCTCATTCAGTGTTTTGCTGTCTTGGAGCTAATGCTAACTACATGCTTCAGCTCACCTCAATAAAATTGGATCGACGTTGGATATTCGCTTGGTATTCAAAGTTTCATACCCTTGTAAGAACCAAACGAATAGGAAAACAACCTGGCAAACGTCATTCACATTTTATACATACAATGTGAAATTTAACTATCACTATATGTTTTAAGATAAGACAGGAAAAATGAACAGAAATCCTAGCTTTATTAGAATATACACATTTCAAAATAAGGTAGATAAAATTGTATGTCATTTAGTTTAAGTGCTGATGAATTTACAAATATTGGATGAAGGGCAGGCGGCATGGTGACTTAGTGGTTAGCACTCTCGCCTTGCACCTCCAGGATCCGGGTTTGATTTCTGCCTCGGGTCTGTGTGCATTGACTTTGCATGTTCTCCACGTGCTTGGTGGGTTTCCTCCGGGTACCCTGGTTTCATCCCAAAGTCCAAAGAAATGCAGATTAGGCTAATTTGCATTTCCAAATTGCCCAAAGTGTGTGTGTGTGTGTGTGTGTGGCCTCAGCAAATCAGCACTACTCCATAGCACACTCATAAAACAATGCATGATTATTACAGTTGTGAATGTCCCAGATTGTTGTGAAATTCAATAGCACACAAAAATGGACATATTTTCAACTATAGTCATGAAATAGGCAAGGTGTAGCTGAAACAACAAAGGCCTTGGCCTCTCCAAATCAGCACAGCTCTGTAGTACACTCATGGAAATTACCAACCAAAAATCTTGTGTGAGAAATAAAATAACCAAAAATTTCAGTATGAAGCACCGAATAATTCATACTGTATACTGAATAAATATTCATAATGTAATATTCAATGGGAATATTTGAATAATAGTCCTGATGTTTAAATGTATAATACACCAAACTATATTAATAGATAGGAATGTACAGATCTACAGACATATACACCATAGACACATTCTTATGCAGTCAGGATAAAAGGTTTTCAGCATTAAAAAACATGACCTTCTGACAAAAGACCACAAAAAGACCTTATCTGACTGCATGTTTGATTAAAAAAAGAAAAAGAAAAAAAGAAACAGCTTACTGGTACGCATAACAACAGGCTTGGAAACTGAAATAGTGTATCAAAACCCAAATAATAGAAAAATCACTTAAAGTAAGATCCTGTTACATTCCTGCTCCTAACATGACTCTAGTCCAAAATCTGCACTGATTAAAACCAAATGTTTCTTACCGTCAAACCTAATTTGACCCCATTCTCTTCTGTGCCTGAGAGACAACATGGTCTCTCCTCCACACTACAGTACAAATTGAAAAAACACCCTTTGTGAAGATATGCTGCTTTTATCTTTCCTGTAGAGACTTTACAGAATTTATCTACATATGAGACCTTTCCAAATTTTGCCCGCAATTATCTTCTTTTCTTTTTTTTTACCTTGATTTAACTACTGACAGGATAATTGAGAGTATTTATAGTATCTATTAAACATATTGCACAGTACAAGTAACTTCAAGTAATTTAAAAAAAGAGCACTTTCACCAGAGCATCTATTATACTCAGTTACGAAAGCATTAACATGTACGTGGCACAGAAATCTAAATGCATAAAATATAATAAATAAACCCAGTGTTTTGTTTTTGCTTTACCTGAATCTTATGGGCCAAATAGTAAGCCAGTTAATGTCACTTGGGATTTTGAGTCAGGGGAAAATCTGTCCCTTACATCACTACAGGCTCATAGCAACCCATCCTCACCCAGTTCCTTGTTGTTTGTTCCTATTCGGAAAGTTTCATTAATGTAAAGGCCTTAAGAAAATACATAGCCATTTGCTGATGAAATTAAATATCCTTACTCAAGCAGTAACTATAGGTTCAAAGAGAGGACAAAATGGCAGCTAACCACAAGTTACTCGTTCCTGTTCCTGCCAAAATAGCTGACAGGAAAATGTCAGTTTGCTCAGTTCACAAGCACAGGGTGATCCGCATTTGGGGTGATATTTAGCTCTAGTTATGTCTAACAATTAGACTTTGCTTTATCATTCTTCAATATAGATTTTTTTATTTATTCATTTGCATTTAACTGATTAAAGAAAGTGTTATTTACAGGTCAGTCTGTCTGTGAACAGCTATGAGACATAGATAAATGCGTCAGCTGGAAGAACGTTTAGTATTCGCTTATAATAATAATTATTATTATATATGGTTAAAGATGTCAGCCAAAATAATTAGCACTTGTCTTTCATGCTTTTACCCATCATTTAGAGTCAAAATAAATTTCATTTCTGTTTTTCAGCCACTGCTCTTCCCCTTCAATCTCTTGCTCATAACCGTCTGTGCACTTGAGTTTTGGGTGTCACACAACGCAAATGAGCCTTCACTTAACGGATGATCGGCATACATATGTGAGCATGTAGAAAATCCTAAACTTCTCTGAAACTTTGGTAAATCCAGTAGATTTTTTTTCTTTGGATGGATTGCAAAAATATTTACATACATTTTACCAAATGATTACTAAATAAGGCCCAGTGTGTCACAAGGTTTCTTTGGCTGAATTTGCTTTGAAATTAATTGAAAGTAACAGGCATAGACTTAGAGTAAAGCCAGTATACAAATTGCCTAGCAATAATTTATAATAAATAAATTATGTTGCTGTTGGATTTTAAGGGTAATCCAATGGTTTACTTTTATTTAATTAATAATTCACTTTCAGGGTAATACTGAAGGTGGGCTGAGTTCTGCAAAACCAATGCAGTACAGTACATGAATGGCAGCATGGTGGCATAGCTGCCTTGCACCTCCAGAGTCGAAGGTTCGATTCCTACCTCGGGTCTTTTTGCAAGTTCTCATGTTAGCGCAGTGCTTGGTGGGTTTCCCTTCGGATACTGCGGTCCCAAATTGCCTGTAGTCTGTAAATCGCCCAATGTGCCGAATGGTTTCTCACCTGCCATGCAGAAGGCCTGGGTTCAATTCCCACTCAACCCAAACCCCAGCGACTAGATGTAATGTCGGTCCCAAGTCAATCTGGTCCCAAGTCAAAAAGTCAAACCTTTTTCTTTTTTTTTGGTTGTTGGTTTGTTTCTGTATCTTTCATCACTGTTGTGTATGATAAAGTTATAGACATGCCAGAAGTAGAGTCAGAGCTAGAAATTTCATGTGGTTATAGCAGTAGAGGATTACGCAGCTACAGGGTTTACAGTGTAGTCTCGTACCCTGTGCTGAGAACCAGAGCACGTTGTAGTGTGATTCAGGGCGAGTCCTTAGGGACGGGGTTGTAAAATGTTTGGGGAGTCGCAACCGGACAAGGCATGAGAAGCACTGGAGTAAAAGCCAAAAATAAATATTTAGCTAACACAATTACCCCTTACTGCGATGGATTGGCACCCTGTCCAGGGTGTACCCTGCCTTGTGCCCTAAGCCTCCTGGGATAGGCTCCAGGGCCCCCGCGACCCTGAACACAGGATAAAGCGGTATACTGTAGAAGATGACTGACTGACTGAATTACCCCTTAACAATCTAAATATTCATTCACTACCATTCAGTTTAATCCGCTATGGTTAATAAGGAAAGGAATTTTAGTTAGCCACTAGCTAAAAACATATTAACAATGTAATCAGTAAAATTATATTAATCAATGCACATTTAAGAAGCACATTTAATCATCAGTTTAAGTTTTCTTTAAACAGTTCTAGTGGTAAAATTTCAACAAATTATTTACATGAGAAAAATTAATGCATGCCAAATAGTTTCAACAGAGAAAACAATGACAACAAGGCAGTGGAAAATACTGCTCTTGTCTCTTTACTCAAAACAAGGGCACTAAAAATGCAACATCCAATGCTGTGCACTACCCAAACTGCAAATGCGCCCTCTTGTAGAGCACAAGGTAATAGATACGGGAACTACAGGGAAATCTTACCCAAAACAAATATTAGTGGTTGTAATACATTGATAATCTGTAAAATTCTTAACATGAATGAATTGAGTTATGATTAATCTATGACCTTACTATAACTAACTTATTCCTTATTTGTATGGTCCGCTTTTTTTCCTCAACCATGATAATCCAGGCTTTTTGTGTTTCATATGCAGCCATCAGAAAAACAACTCTTTGGAATGTTGAGTGTTCTTACAGTTTAAATATTTACTTCAACGGAAATAAAAAAGACTTAAAGATTTAAATGTTTGAGATATCATGTTCTGTTTTTAATCATCATACAAACCTTGTTATTATTATTATTTTTGGAATCTTTTATATGTAAAATCAAAACAAAAGGACTGATTATAATAATTTGCACCTCGATGGGGAATTGTTCCAGCCAGCATCTCATTTGTGCCCGATGTTTATATATCAACAAAAAAATGCTTGCATATGCAGATGGTCCAACTAAGTCTGCGTGAACACGGTTTAGTCAGAAGGTTTATATTTTATTTTAAATATATAATTTTCTTCCCTCTGCATTACCCTCTGCATTAGCTGTATTGCGTCATTGTCTCAAAGTGCACACAGACTTGGTCCAATGGTTTATTTAGTTCATTATAAAAGAGCATAATTTTGATTCTGTTTCTGTCATACAGACAAATGGTTGACTTTTGTTGACCCCGGCTTCTTTTTTTAGCTGGCTGATTGCCCAATGATTAATCGTCCTCTCGTCTATAATAGTCTACTCTAGTTGCTAATCAGCAGCAATCTTCAGGTCATTACATGTTTATGTCTTCATCTCGTTTGGAGAACGTGCATATTGGGTGTTGACCTGCACTAAGTGGTTT
Organism: Dolichallabes microphthalmus; assembly: GCA_026413445.1. Taxonomy (NCBI): domain Eukaryota; kingdom Metazoa; phylum Chordata; class Actinopteri; order Siluriformes; family Clariidae; genus Dolichallabes; species Dolichallabes microphthalmus. Next base: position 19,742,456 of record JAOTQY010000034.1, read on the forward strand.
AATCAGTCAGTAGGCCAGAATGGGGCTCAGTAACATTCCAGGCGGAGACACAGCGAGAGTACGCCCTTCACTGTGTGGTTCCACATTGCATTAGAAGTGTGTACATGTGAACATCTTCTTGCTCGTAGAATATATTTGGACAAAACATTCTCCTTTTGCAGTAAAGGAGAAGAGTGGGCCTAGGTTAATACAATTTCAAAAAAGCTTGAGCACTTTATTGGGGGACTTTATGTTATCTATAAGCTTTTTTTTTTATTTGCTAAATTTTGTGGTGATTTTAAGAGACATTAATGTATTAATGCTGTCCATAATGTTTTTCTTTAACGGTCCAATGTTTTACCCTTTTCTTTAAGGTAATACAAGCCTCAGAGTTCCCCTGAGGAGTTTGAGTGAAGAAGCATCTAAATCATTTGCATTGAATCTTGCATGTAAGGAGTGTGTTTCTGGAGTGGGCGGTATATGGAAGATGTTTCTGACGTACTACGATTAACATGATATTTGCATTGGCTACCAAACTGACATTAAATACAGAGTGTCAGCTGTTTATTCTGTCGCCAAAAATAAATCCTGAGAATAGACAAAAAGAAAATCTTAATATTTCAAGATACAAGGCTGTCAAATGTTATAAAAGATTAACAGTAAAAAGTTCGCAATACTTCGAACAGTGCGTTGTGACTCAATTCTTTTGATGTTAATATTAAATCACTCAACTCTAATGGATTCTACTGAGCCCCTTAAGGGACATGAAAGACAAAAAAATAAGATGATGGACTTTGCAGAAACGGTGGGTATTATAGCTTGGTCTGTGTTTTGGAGGAGAGTCGTTTTAAGTAAGTCAAATTACAAATTAATTGGGTATAAACCTAGTGAATGAAGGCAGGACTCAAATCTTTGTGCTTGTAGTCCAGTGTAGAGCTGAAGATCTTTGCCCGAACCCGACGGGACCCGACAGGACCCGACGGGTTCGGTCGGGTTCGGGCTTAATTA
>JAOTQY010000034.1:19760967-19773341 GCA_026413445.1 Dolichallabes microphthalmus
CATTAAAAAAAAAAAAAAAAATTAAATTAAAGCATTTAATTTATTGCCAAAACATTTTCGCTTGACTTTTCTCCCTTTGACAGAACAAACTTTCCCACTTTTCAATTGAGTACATAGTTATAATCCATGGCCAGTCCAGTCTTCAAATGATTTTGCATTATGTAAAACTACATGGTAAGTACAGCTTAATGCTGTACTACAGATTTATACCACAAGGCCGATAACATTTTCTGGTCTTCACAAAAAAAAAAAAAAAAAAAAAAAAAAAAAAGGAACCAATACGCCTGAACAGCACCAACTACGTGACAGAAACTGGAAGCTTAAAAGGTAAGTGTCCATTTCTTCATCTCATTAGCCATCTTTCAGCTGCTATCTTCATTCTCCGCAGCATCTCGAGTAGAGGTCTCGTCCACATTCTCCAGTGAGTCTGCCCGTTGGATGCTCAGCTCAGCCGGGTCCATCATGGGAAGTTCACTCTGGATAGGGTAGAGCCATGGCTTATGTTCTGGGGAGTTCTGGGCCTTCCAGGCGGCGTAGTTTTGACCCGCCTTATACACACTTTTCATTACCTGCACGATGACAGAGCAAGGGAGGGACTGAGACTGTAGCACATATAACAATGAACACTAGTTAATTCTGTTTGCTTAAAAGGTTGAGTAAGACCTATGACATTGGAATCTTGCTTTTCAGGCCTCGTCTTGATGCATATGAATTACAGCTGATTTTTTTTTGTTTGGGGGGGGGGGGGGTGTTAATTGATCTTATGTCTTGATTTAGAGGATATTCATGATACAGTCACAAACAAACAGACATGACCCCCACAGTAGGCATAATTTCATAAGGTATAATAAAATCATGAAAAGACTGAACTTGAGTGCGAGAACTAACATTTTCATGATCTCAGTTTGGTCAAAAACATGAAATGCACTTTTATCTAAATATTTTTAGATGGCAGTTAGAATGCAGTCATCCTAGAAACCAGACAGTCAGGTTCAGCTTCATGCTACAGAAGTTTTAGAAACCTACTGGACAAAAACGTGAGATGAGTCTCTATAGATAAGAATAGAAGGTTTCTAGGTGATTCTACACTTGTTGTGAAGTTCCCAGGCAAGTTACTCCCATTCTAGAATATTATAAAATGTCTGTTACAGATTGTAGCATGGTTACAGTCAGATTCATCACTAGTCACACTGACATTCCATTATTTATTAATATTGAGCTAATGAGTTCAGCGCCTGGCTCAGCAGGGAAATAAGAAAATGGCAGATTGTTTTTTTGAAGGGGAACTGAAAATATGGTAATTGAAAAAAAGCTTTTGGATAATTATGTTCAGAATTAAGAATCACACTACTGATGAGCCTAATCTAACCACACACTGGTTCTCTTTCTACCCAGTTCACACCAGAATTTTCAGAAAGGTCAAACCAGGCTAAGGAGGAGAAATTAAAACTCATAAAATTTACTTACTCTGGGTGCTAGGACCTGAGTTCCCTTGTTCACTGCCCACTTAGGAAGAGAACCTATTGGAAGAGATCAGCAGTAAGAAACATGGTCAATACTAGTGGCCAGTACAAAAACTCAAAGTGTGATCACTGTTTGATAGATAGTTTAAACTAAACATAACATGATACAGCAGCAGAAGGGCAAGTATTAAACTATGTGTTTTACGGAAGTGCTAAAATACATTTATACAAATACATTGTATATTAAATGTATTTTCTCATACATTTAAACCTTTAGTTTATTCTTTGATCAAAGCGCTACCTTAATTTGATGCAAGTAAAATTTCATGATGACATAACACAAGACATATAACCAGTTTGCTTATCATAATATACAATCACTCGTATTAAACTTTACACCACTATACAATGCTCGATCCTCTTTATACTCGCATGCAGGACATGAGGTGTTTAGACAGAACTATAGATTTCCTCATACCTTTAGGATCTGCTTGCGAGAGATAAATGAAGGTGCAGCTGTTCGGCCCTGTTGGTTTCACCAGATAACCCGTCAGAATAGACACGGCTCTCACCAAGTCTTTACGTGGAGGGTATTTCTGTAATAAACAAAAATCAACATGAACCACTCATCTAGAAAAACACCAACATTAAATTCAGTATGCAAATTTTAATTAAACAAGTTAAACTACAATATAACAGTAATATTAAAGTCTGTAATATGCACAGAGAGGACAAGGATTTATAGAAATTTGACCAACATACCTGATGCTTGACAGAATAGTTGACGATAATGAATTCATCTTCAGAGGCATGCCAAGAGCGGACGGTAATTACGTCTCGGTTTTTCAGTGGTTTAGGACAGATCCCTGTGGATCAAATATAAAATGCTCAAAACCTTTTAAGAATATGGGCCATATTTTTCAACTTCTAATATTTAACAGAGGTTACAGAAATTCAAGAAATAGTAGTAACAAAAATTACACCACCATTAATTAACATGGTCTTTACACAGGACACTGGCTGCATTTTTCAAGGCACTACTTAGAAACACTACAAACATTTATGCTATACTGTGCAGTGTGTGTCCTTATTTTTCAACAGAACTTGAGCATTATGACTCTAGCTTCCTGCAGCAGAACACTTTCTGGGGTCAGGTAAAATTCTAAAAAAAAAATTTTTAATTTTTTAACAAAGCTGTTATAAGTTGAGGTCAATACACAAGGCCAGTCCTCTCATGAGGCATGTTTAGTAGCATAAGAATTTTGGGGTGGTGAAATGGGTCACTGGCTGAGAAAGCTTGCAAACCCCTTCACCAGCATGTGTGGCATGAGTATAAGCATGATAAAGTGACCATAGAGACATGAAAGAAACATAACCAAAGCATAAAGTGATTGATATTATACATTATAAGACTCACATGAATAGTAGCCCACATCAGCATTGGGACCGAGGCGGGCGATTTCAAAGCTCTCAAGCATTGCAGGGTCCCATGTCTTTCTATATATGTTGTCATGAAGAACATCGTACATGGTAGCAGCAGACACATCGTTTATAGTTATTTTACACTGTGTGGAGGAAAAATCAATTAAAAATTCACACACACACACATGTATTTTTTGGGAGCTGGCACAAGTAATCAAATAAAAATTGTGTCTGTCACACAAAGTTGTGACCTAAAATTTTAAAATAAGGGTTTCAATAAGGTTTTTTTTTTTTTTTACAAATTAGAAATATAGAAAATGATTCCATATTATTAATAAAATATGGAATTGAAGTGAAATACAGAAATCCAGACATGAGTCAGGCAATGTGCAGAATAATGTGCAAATTCACATGAAGTAGACACCAGGACAATTTTTTTTTTAACATTCTACAAATTCATTCAATACATTTCATATTATACAAATCATACCCAAGGCAACCTTTTCCAGGTGTTACTAGTGTACAAATACAAAAACCAGGCCCCTTGTCCAGTTTGGCAAGTGGAAATAATGATAAGTATCATCAAAACTTTTTTTTAAACTCTCCAAACCTTCACTGGTGTTTGTTTAAAATAAATAATAATAAAAGAAAGAAATCTTTGTGAATGAATAAAACACAGCAAACTCTAAGAACTGTGGGGAGACATTCAAGTGTCCTGATCTTCGACAAATGTCGCTCCAAAGGTTGTGTAAAAAAAAAAAAAAACATACAAATTAATTCAACCTTTCTAGACATAGGGACCTTACCTTGACTTTGTGCACTTTGGAGTAGTAGTTTTTGTTTCCTTGAGGCGAGTTGTTTAGAGGAGGCACTTCGACCCACACCTCCATACCGTTCTTATTGTACTTGTTCAGCCAGTTCTCCGTCGCCAGACACTGTCTCCTAAAGTCAGAGAAAGACGCCTCACCGGGGATAATTTCTGAGCCAAAAGACATGGCTTAAAGCGGACCCGAAATCTCCAAACAAGCAGCAAATTATCTGCGAGTGCTCTTTTTTTTTAAAGCAGACTTTGACACGGTGCAGCAGAGTCAGTGTGTGAATCCTGCTTGTCCGAGACGCTCCAGTTCCTCACGCGCTTTCACTGTTCCGCTGGTTATCACGACTTCCGGGCTTCGCACAGGTGTAGCGTGTGACACGCAGCTACCACTGAATATAACACAATGAGGCTTCTCACGACTTGCAAAAAAGAACTTTACCCAGTCTACAGTGTAATGTGCCACTTTTATGGGTCGACTACGGCCACTTCTGACTTCCTCCTTATGTAAGGCGTGTCTACTGAGTTTTGATGTAGTCAGTGGGTGTAGTCAGTGATACTGGCTTACGCACCAATTAGCTCGAGTGTTTGCGTTCCGGAAGTAAATTCACGGTGATCTGTGAAGCGCTGTTCATCAACCGAAACCGACGGAGAGAAACGGCGTTCAGGTGGACTGATGAGTCTGGGTGATGACCCTGTTAAAGAATTTCCCAACACCACTACGCTACACTTTATAACCTACTTTTACACAACTTTCCTCGTTTCAGCTGTGAGGTATACCACACATTTTAAAGATAACGTACTTCCTAGACTTCTGACCTCATGTACAATAACATTCCGATTCAGTAACCCCTCCCCTACCCCACACACACAATTTATTATTTTTCTTTAGAAAATTATATACATATGAATACAATCCTTGATCATGATTAACGTCTGGTGAAATATCTTTATTTCATGTGATACACTTCAGTGTTTCTTTAACTTTTTTTATACAGCAGATAATGCATTTTTTCCACATAAATTTAGCTAAACACTAGTAAGACAGCATATTTCAAAAAGACAAACACTTCAGAATAGCACACAGCGGAGTATTCAATCAGTGACAATAAGTGTACAGCTGTTCAGGAGAGATGTTTCTTGTAATTAAATACTTACATACCGAAACAATGTCAAATTGCTAGTATTTTAAAATCAAGCGTACTGCGTAGTGGTGCTGTCAAAGAATGTACATTTAAGTGCATGTACACAACTACAGATCAGGCCAGTCAGGCTAGATCCTTCAAAACTACACACAGAGCATACAACCAAGAGAAGATGAGCATAGTGAGGAGAAATTTACACAACCAGGTCTGTGTGATACAGTAGCCAAAGCTGAAATGCAAGCCATAATTCGACTGTTTCCCAAAGTGTTTAATAACTGCCATTAAGGCCAAGCACACAACACATGTTTCTGTTCTTAGTGAGAAATAAATTAACATATAAAACCAACAGTTTTAAAACGAGCATTAGCAACACATGGTTAAACTCTTCAATACATTTCTCTACACTAAGCAATAGCTGTGCATAAGGGGGTAAAATCCAAATACTCAACAGAAGCCTCTGCAGATTGATGCAAATCAGTAGGCTTCTCTCAACCACAATGGTGATTTGGTGCATTTTTCTGTTGAAACCACCCTTAGATAGCATGCTGATCCTGCAACAGTTTACTGAACACAAGGGTGAAAAGAGCACAGACACCAGATGCAGCTGCTGAAAGTCAGTACACCCACTAATGTGCAAGTCATTTCCTTGCTTTCAAGAAATCATTAAGGTAATATTATCTAGGTATTCATAAATTACAGTTCACTATGTTTCATAATTACAATTTATGGGTACTTATAATACATGGTGTTTGTTTAAAGAACTTATTCAAATTTATATCCAGAGTTTTTCAGACCCATTTAATTGCATTTAAATTCCATGCAATTTATAAATGAGGTCCGTAAAAAGGGAGAGAGAGCCTGACTAGAATGCAGAGGTATGTCTAAAATGATCCTATTTATAGCAAGTCTTCTTTGGCCAACACATATACCCTGAAACAAAAGACTCAATTAGTACTGATCCCTAATGCCAAATTCATTAACATTCAATCATAAGTTTATGTTTCTTTTTACATATTATGAAAATTTTGCCCTCACGATCATCTAGAGCTAGAAGAGGTCCCTCAATATCCTTGTCAGAACTGCTGTCATGAAAAACAAAAACCCTCAAATCTACCACTTAAAAAAATATATAATTAGATTATAATCACACGCTTACAGTTCATCAATAGACAATTTATTTAATTTGCCTTCGCTTTTCTGTTCACTGAAATAGCAAGGCATTCTGAGATGAGGATCTTGGTCCAATATAAGCGAGTTAGGGAACCTGAAACAAATTGACAATAATGAGCGTGACGGCACTGATGCTCAAAAAAAAGTGCAAGAGCAATTGAGCCGTGTCAGTCTGCAATCATACACAATGCCATGCAGTCAGGATAGATATGAATCCAATGAGGGTATAACCTATGCTTAAATTTCTTGACTGTTTTTCCTTTAACATATACATATATATATATATATTTTGATAATCTGTTTTAATACAGAATAATAGCACATCCACACGGTTACTCCGAAAAGTCACTGAGTCAAGGGGAAATAAAAGGCTCTGACTAATGGCACACAGCCACTGTGAGACAAGCTGTTGGTGGGGAGGAGGCTGAGCTGGCGTGAGTCTGGAGCGGTTACTAGCATGAGCAGCTGCTCTCGGTCACCGGCAGTTCTGGAGATTTCTCCAGTTTGATGTCAATCACTGAGAGAATGCAGTTAAGGATGGATATATCATTCTGACAAAGTCTACAGCCTTACTGAAAATAAATACAAAAAACCCACAGGCTTCACTTGGACCAAAAGTAGCCATCAGTAGTCTCCATAATTTGGAGAGCAACATCATTTTTGATTTGTTAATATTTTTACATCAGAAATGCTGAAACCATGGTCTGATGTTTCTGTTTGCCAAAGTGATTGTCAAAAATTATAGAACAGCTGTTTCAGTACATTGTGAGCACAGATAACACAGGGTATCAAATGCATAATTGCACATATGTGCAATTAGAGGCATTTTAAAGGATACTGTCCTCCTTGCTTTTCTCTGGTGCGCTATCCATCCCAGGCAAGGCTGCAGCAACGCGTCTAAAAAGCTGTACGAAGAGGAAAATTCACCATTTTATTATACAATATTAAACACAAGCATAGACAGGCCAAGTTATATACAGTACATACCAATATGAATTGTCTTGTTTAGAATATGTGTAATATGGGAACTAGGGATGTGCCTAGGTACATGATAGCAGGTTATGCACAAAAATCTGTTATGTTATGCACAAAATCTGCTTTAACACCAACACTTCCTCGAGTAATGTTTCAGTGCAGACGCACCATCATGATGTGCAAGACATCATTTTCCAAAAATATTACCTACAACTTTATTAAAATTCTTATCTGTATATAATTAACTATGATACTAAGTATAACAAGTAAAAGTCTATATTTAGAAACAGTTTATTATTAATATGTACAGTACTGCCACAGACTAATTAATTAATTTAGGCATCAGTTTGAATTTTAAAAATGCCAGTGCTCTACAGTCTGAATATTCAGACTTATTTTAATAAGTCCTTATTAAAAACATATTTTCATTCATTACTTCTTTGTCAAAACATGCGAGTTCACATGAAGATACTTGATTTCACCATGTTAAAGATGGTTTCCCTTCTCCTTACTCATAACGTGTTTACCTTTCCTTAATGCTTAGAGGTATTTGAATAGTAAAATTAAAAAGAATGTTTAAAAACATCTGCATAACCTAAAAAACCTGCTATCCAAGAAAATACTTAAGACTTTCATTTGTTTCACTGAGCAATTCAAGCATGCCGTACTAACATGCAGAGGACCCTCTTGACAAGCAAACAAACCAAAACCTACAAGCAAGAGCAAAGCAAACCCAGCTGTAGGCCTTAGCACAGTCCTTTTGCATATGAACTGTGGAGAAAGTGTCAAAAAGCACTGGGTGAGGCTGAAAGGGACAGCAAAACAAAAGCAAGTGAAAAGTAGTAGTAGAAAAGGTTGGCTGATGGGCTGGGCTTGTCTCATTTCATTGAGTCTATACCTGTTTGACATTGTAGCCAGTTTTTGCACTGGTTTCAATAAACATGACATTCAGTTCCTTAGCCCTCTGCTCGCCCTCCTCCGTGGTGATCTGTCTGCTCAGGTCCGAGCAGGGAGGGTGGAACATAAAAAGAAAAGAGGAAAATGCCAAAAACAACAGAAAGGAGGAGAGAGAAAAAGAGAAACACTAAACTTTAGATTAGTAAGAGAGAAAAAAGGAAAGATTAGTTTTCCTATAATAAGCTTTTAAAACCTGAGAAAAGGCGGTGCGAAACAGGAAAGAAACAATATCGAAAAGTAAAACAATGATCATTAGAACGTTCATACAAAAAAAAGACATCGTGACACGTGTTCAAATCCACAACAGAAATGAAGATCTTATGGGACGGTGACAAACACGATCAGCTCCTGTCTACACACTTGCACTTGTAAGACCCACCTGCTTGACGTTATAACCAGCCTTGGCGCTGGTCTCTATGTACATCACATTGAGCTCCCGTGCTTTTTTCTCTGCAGCTTCTACTGAAACTTGCCTGCCATTGTCCAGTGTAAAGGGAGAGGATGAGGTAATGGTTCAAATCATAATGGAGAATGGAAAGACAGAAGTGATAAAAGGGAATGAAAATAAATCAAATCAAAAGGTCATATAAAAAAAAATTAATTATGATTAAAAAAAGATTAACATGACTCATAATTGGTGATGAAAATGAGCCGCGTCAAAATCATAACAGCAAAAGAAGCAATTAAAATGAAATGAGACACTTAATAAATGTAACACATGAAGCCTTTGTAGCTGGAGGCTGAGAGGATTTTCTCGCAAGTGAGAAAGTCTTTAATAAATGGTACAGCTGTCTGAATATTATATAGTGATATTTTTTATCACTGCCATACCTTTTATCAGCCAAGTCTGTTTTATTGCCAACCAGCATTATAATGACATCACTTCCTCTCTCCGTTCTGACATCATCTATCCATTTTGAAGTTTGCTGGAAAGAGTTAAGATCTACAGAAAAGAAATATTATTTTCAGTTCATTTGTGGTGAACGTGTCATTTATTTCAGCTTTGATTAATCACTGCATAACAAGTAAAGCACGTTCTTAGAGGAAACCGAGAATGTAGACTATTAGTAGAAAAGTTGGGTGAACAGTGAAAAAAAAGCAGTTTAAGTGGAGCATGAAATCTTGACAAGCTGAAAATTTTTAATATGTTTTATGTAGTGTAAAGACCAATTCTAGTTTATGTAGTATATGTCATGCTTTGATATTAATACGACTATAGTTCAGACACTATCTGCTAGACTATGCTAGCGTAGGTGATACAGAGCTCTGCTGAGCAAATGAGTGGCTCTGACTCACTGGTGATGTCATACACCACTACAGCGATAGTGGAGTCACGGATGTAGCTGGGGATGAGGCTACGAAAGCGCTCCTGGCCTGCAGTGTCCCACAGCTGCAGCCGAACCTGAGGACCCAGTCAACAGCATGCGAGAGAATAGCGGCAGCGAAATGATGAGTATTCAACAAACAGAACAGATTGGAAGAAAGCTTGGTTAAAAGAGAACAACAAATCAGAAACCTGAGGAAACAAATCTTTATAACTGGGACAGACGCACAGTTCAGTGTATCAAAGATTTCAAGATGTTAGAAGGAATCATTCCATGCAAACAAGCAGTTAAGATTTCAGTGATGAATTTATTCATTCCTGTTCCTGGCAAGGCGTTTTTACAAACAGCACTCTCTCTGCTAAAGTAATGCTGGACACACTGCTCTGTCATGCATGAACACCATCTGGGTGTATGGTTTTTGCTGCGAAATTAACTTTTGGCTTTCCTTTCCTGAATAAATGCTTTTTCCTCGTTGTTACTCTATTGGACACTGAAATCAATTAGCTTGTCTGATCAGTTTGGATGAAATATCTAAACTTTTATCCAGAGTAGCGCAGAGAGACAATCTGAGTGGTCCAACATACTCAAAAGCTATGCGAGTGCCATTGACCCCAGCCAGCTCCCAAATCTACTCCACCATGTACCACAGGCATGATGAGGTGAAGCAGGAGCCCCAGCTACCTACTTGCTATATCATAGACCACCACAGCGGCTGCTGAGTCACGAATGTAGCTGGGGATGAGGCTACGAAAGCGCTCCTGCCCTGCCGTGTCCCACAACTGTAGCCGAATCTATCAGCATCCAGGCAACACAAGCCACAAGAACCCCATTGGGCAAATAGCCATGAATGGACAAAAACACAACCAAACCAAAAATGAAAGACTAAAACAAAGAGGCATAACGCAATGGCAGAAATAAGGTACATGCAGACATGTGAAATTAATGAAAACAGGAATGCCTCTGCTGTGGTGTTCTACAGAATTAATAAATAGCCCAGTTTGATGAATACGAAAAATTAAGCTGTGACATGCCATTTACATGCTATTATTTCCTCTGGGATATAGTTAATGCTTAAAAAAAGTCAGCATATGTTTCAGGGTTGGTAAACAAATCAACATTTGTGTCATGCACAACATTACAGACCAAAAACTGATATGTCGACAGGTATGAAAACATTATGAAGAATGAAAGCTGCTTACCGTACGATCTTCTAGGTACATAGTTTTTGATAGAAAGTCAATACCAATTGTTGCCTAAGAAACAACAATTGATGAACTTAGTAAAACTACTTACAGATGTTGTTATAATTGTAATTATAATATTGCAACAACGTTTTATTCAAAAGCACAGTACTATCAAAATATGAGGGGCATTCAAGTCAAACTGGGACTTCTGATGAAATTCTTCATAAATGAAGGCATTCAAGCGAATGTCATTCAAGCATCTGAATGGTGCAGGCGTTTTAAAGGAGGACGCATGTCCATAAATAATGATCCTAGCTGAAGTGGCTCAAAGCCCACTGCAGTCTTTTAATGTGTGTCAAAATAACTGCAATCTGAGTGTTTATTTTATTTTTTCTATCAAATCGTGCAGGGCTAGTCATAACTGTTTGTTAATTCTGCAGAATCAAAAGTCCCAGATTGACTTGAATGCTACTAGTACTACAGGCTACCTAGACAGGTAAATCTTTACCATTTGAAAGGCATCAAACAGACAACTAGCTGCATTTTATTATTATTTCATATTTGAAGACTTGAAAGATGATAGAAGAAAAAACAATGTGTAATAATATACTGCTTAAACAAACAGTTTTTGCCAATGCAATATCCTTTTTGCAATTAACATTTAACACAAACACGTAATATTGCTTGCTTACTCTTACATGTATTGTTATTCAAGCACAAGCTCTTCATAAAATCATGCTTAATACAAAAAACACAGGATGTTAATGGATGTGCATTTCTGTTGTACCTGGTAGGTGTTATCAAAGCTGTCATACATAAACCTGGTGATTAGAGAAGTCTTCCCAACTGCAAAAACAAAAAAATATATAAACACATTTATTTTAACCGTATGAAATGCTCTTCGCGGTCTTCCGCGTACACATCATCATGCAACACAAAAGCATGAAGTCACTGATCAGGGGAACATTGTGTGGACACGAGTCGCTGAGTTGGCAACATGGGTGGTGTCAGTTCTCAGCTAAGGATCATTTTAATAATAAAAAAAAACATATTACGCGATTAATTTACCACTGATAAGTTGCTTCGAAATGATGGAGGCAAAATGGAGATATTGTGAAATGAATCACCCATCGGACACGTCGCTGATTAAACCACAAAGCTAATCATGCTAGCCACCAACTGGCGTTGATAGAAATCTAACTGCTTACGGTTTAGCAATCACCTGTAGCCAGTTAGCTACACTGAAATTAAACTTAGCTAAATATAAACGAATCCTATCTAGTTCGCGTGTTTAGACGTTGTATTTTTTTCATAAGAACATATTTATTACCTGAATATAAAATAATGACATGCATGTTTTACATCGTGATAACATTAATATGATCTGATCTGTTGCTAACTAGCTTTAGCTATCTGCGTTGTCTTAGCAAGCTAGCGAGGGCGTTTAGCCAGTTAGTTAACTGAAATTAGACTTCGCTGTTAACGCAAATGTATAACAAAGATTTACTGTCACACACCCTGAAATCAAATGGCGAGTCATATAAACTATTTAATATTTCAAATTAAAGGAAATGTCGAGAAGTATGTGGGCAGGGTTAAACACAACAAGCAATGATTAACGTTATAGAATTAACGTTAACATATTATGTTTGCACATTATACCAGGGGCTTATTAAGTGTTTATGAAGGATTATAATTCTTTGTAGACGCGGAGGGTGTTTTTAACTGTTCATAGGCAAATAGTTGCCCATTTCCCCCCCTATGAGGCCTCGAGCTAGCTAGCACACTCGCTAATGTAGCCCCGGTTGTCAGCTGGAGGAGCATCTTCTCTCTCTCTGTCTGTCTCTCTCTCTCTCTTACTCGGCCTGTCTAATCTACACCGTCTCCGCATTACATTGGAGAATATTTCCTGTCAGAAG
>JAOTQY010000034.1:19845301-19858718 GCA_026413445.1 Dolichallabes microphthalmus
AACTTTTGATCTGTCATCTATGTTCTATTACAAATAAAATATTGACATTTGCCATCTCCACATCATTGCATTCAGTTATTATTCACAATTTGTTTAGTGTCCCAACTTTTTTGGAATCTGGTTTGTAGAATTAATGTTATCTGTAGCTTTGTGAGCTTAGTTTTTTGTGTTGCATCCTGCTTTGACAGAATATTTGAAGTATGCTTAGGGCTCCACAAGCTTATTACTAGCTGCCCAAATTGACACGGAAAGATTAAGTAGCTTGACCTTTTAGTTATATTCAGGTACAATAAAGTGCAAATGAACAAGACAACACACACAAGACTTCTTGTTCCTCTTTGGCTGAGGCACACACTGTTCCACTTTGAAAACGTTCACTTAATACAGTGAGGGAGTTTGGTGGTCAGTCACTGTGTCCCATCAGCTCACAGACAAGACTCATGACAGGAGCATAATTACACTTTTAAGGCATATCTGTGAACAGTCTTGATGGTAGTTATAGCATGACGTTGTGAGGCTGCCTAGTGTACCTAAACTGGACAACTGCAGAGATCTCACTGTGTAGAACTGCTCTGTAAAGATGGACATCCTGGATTTTTACTGCAGTTGTGATCTGTTTCCATTCAGCAAATGTCACATCATGGCAGGAAGGACACCCTTTGCAGTGACTCCCACAGCAGCAGAAACTGTTTTTTTTGTTTTTTTTAAAAGTATGTATACACTTTACCCATTAACACCTAGGGCAAAATGTCAGTGGTACCAAGGTTCTCTGCAGTGTCCCTTATGGACTGTATGGTGGAGGTTTATCATCAGGTGGGTAATAAGGAGGAGAATAGCGCGGTGGGATCATAGTGGGCCACATGTGACTGGCTCCAGACTGCGAGTCATCAGATAGGCCAGAAGAGTCAGGGAACATGTTGGTGACCTGAAATAACAAAGATTATTAACATACTTTCTTTACTCGTTGGTATACAATGTTTCAATATAGAATCTGAATTGTATAAATCTAAATACGAGTACAGAACCAAAATATTGCCTTACGGCAATACAATACAATATTTCTATCCACTGCATACATAAATACGGATGGCACCAGAATAAAACTGACGAAGTAATATTTTCACTGGTAAAACAATATAGCAGGACAGACATTCAAGAAGTTTCCACATCAGTTTAATAACCAAAGTAAAAGAATGGTACTGATCCTTTAGATTCCTTAAGGAAAGGTGCAACAAGCAACAGGGATGACTGCAGCTTTAAGAAGATTGTCAAGCAAAACCAATTCAAAAACTTGGGGAGTTTCACAAGGAGCGGAGCTGCAGCTGTTGCATTCCTAGTATCAAGCCACTCCTGAACCAGACACAATGTCAGAAGCATCTTACCTGGGCTAAGGAGAAAAAGAACTGGACCATTATGCAGTGGTCCAAAGTCCTCTTTCAAGATGAAAGTAAATTTTGCATTACATTTGGAAATCAAGATCCCAGAGACTGGAGGAAGAGTGGAGAGGCATAGAATCCAAGTGGCTTGAAGTCTAGCATGAATTTCCCACAATCTGTGATTTGGGGAGCTATGTCATCTGGTGGTATTGATGAATCGGGTGTTATTAAGTCCAAGTCAACACAGATCCAACAATACAAATGAGCTGAAGGCTGATATCAAAGCAACCCAGTCTTTAATAGCGCCTCTGCAGTACCACAGGATGCTCGCCTCCATGCCATGCTGCATTGATGCAGTAATTCATGATAAAGGAGCCCCAAACAAGTACTGAATCCATAAATTAACATATTCTTCTGAATTTCTGTACTGTAAATCATTTTTAAACCATTTTAGGAAAATATTCATATAATTTGAGACACTGGATTAACTGTAATTAAACAAAAAAGGCATGAAATATTTCACTGTGTTTAACGAACACACAAACTAGCTGTTAATACACCAGTTTTGTTTTGTTTTTCCACAGGACTGCAAATTGACATATTGGATATGTGAAATGGCACATTGAATGGCATTTCCTTTTCCTTTTTTTTTTTTTTTGGCTTCCTTTACTTCCAAACCCAAATGTCTTCAGTACAGTACTGTATGTATAGGTAATTTTAAATAAAATGTAATGCATCAACTAAAAATATACTGATAAACAGCAGTTAACCATACATTAAACACATTATATTTTGAGGAAAAAAAACACATGAGCTGGACACCTCCAGGAAGCTACCATATGAGTGAAAAGTACACTCTTTTATGCCCTGCTCGTTCTGTCAATTAAGTTTGTTTTTTTTTTTGACTGGCAACGTTAGGTGACTGCCTAACCTTGCCAAGCTACATTATATGTTCGCTAATGTCAAGAAAAATTGGTATGAAAACTGGCTAGTCTTGTCTGCCTTAATTTGTAATATTCTTTTCATTCTCTTTGGATTTACAGTTATAATATCAGTACAATGAGCTACCTTAAACATGAACATTAGCTAAATGTTGCAAAACTGCATAGAACAGTCTTCTGAGGGCCTGTTGGAACAGTTTTT
Source organism: Dolichallabes microphthalmus (assembly GCA_026413445.1). NCBI lineage: Eukaryota > Metazoa > Chordata > Actinopteri > Siluriformes > Clariidae > Dolichallabes > Dolichallabes microphthalmus. Next base: position 19,847,821 of record JAOTQY010000034.1, read on the forward strand.
GCAGGTTGCAAAGCCTCAAATGTCAGGTCCAAAAATGTCAATTCTCTTTAACCAGGCCTATTTGATTATTGAAGATATCAATGTCAACCACAATATTGAAAAGGGAATTATTTCACAAAATAAATAACATTAAATGGTAAGCTTGGCTTGCCACTAACATAAGAATAGTCAGGATTAAAACTTCAGCCAGCCACTAGATGGCAGATAGTAGTTGTTTGTAGGCTACTGTAAGTACTTCTTGTAAGCAAACTTGCTCAACATTGCGGCAACCTTCAGATGGTGCAAAGGAAATGCTGGTTACCTGGAGGTCGTAGGCAGTATAAGGTGGCAGACAGGGGGTGGTATTGTAGAAGGAGTTGGGGGTGGTTGGGGCACGAGTCTCGGGGGCTGCTGGGGTGGTCAAAGAATCTGGTTCACATGTATCAGGGGCAGTAGTTGGCATCTATAAACACACATATATTAGGTACAATCTGCGCAGTTTGATAAGGAAATTTGTATAAGAAATTTTAATCAGGATCTGGAAGAATCTACCACATTTCTTCTCTGACTCTGACCGTTGCAACCACTTCTGTTTTAGTGCATGCAAAACTCAGCAGCCCCATTATATATTTTGTGTGATAAGTAGTCTGGTACATAATATATTGCTTTCTTTACTGGCATACAAACATTCTTTCAGTAACATTTCATCTTTTGTGGGAAACGTAATGCTTTTTTGTACTGACACAATAATGCAGTCAATAAGTCATAAAATAAACATAGTTAACAATTTTTTTTTTTACCAAAATACATAAAATACATGCACGAATCCAAACTTCTGAAAGGAACTGTATTGTATAGAACGTGTACTATAAAAAAGTTAAAATGACTACACTGGACAACAATGACACTGTTATTCTTTTGAGGGAGAATCAGGTCTTTCGTAGGGAACAACAGGCTACCTGGGTTATATTATCAGTTTATTGAGGCCAGTGTCCATTTCTATGCTGTCTTCTGGGAAATCCTTTCAATAAGCTGATTCCTCGACCCAACGAAGACAGTAAAAACAGTCTAATTGTACAACATCTGAAATGAGTCTGCCATTATCATCAGTGACGCAATACCCAGAAACACCATTAGCCACAGGCTCATTAAACAAATGTGTTCAAGGCACGGTTGGGGAGAGGGACCATTTTTGCAAGATGATATCAGGCTGTATAATACTTATACAGAATATCTATCACAATAAACAGTGATGCACGTATCACACACCAGCGAGGTTTTTCACATCAATCACGGAAAGTCACAGCTCATACATTATGGATGTTAACTCACTATCCACTTCATTTTTCATACTTTGCCTGCATGGGCAAATGGTATTTACAACCCTTAATTGTTGACACAATGTTAAAAGAACACAATTTTTCAGGATATCTTTGCATGCTGTAGTATTAAAATTTTTCTAGAACTACATGAGCATGCTCCTGTGCACACAGCAACGTCCATATCGATATGGTTTACCAAGGTTGTAGTGGAAGACCTTAACTGGCCTGTCAAACTCAGGGCCACTGAACACCTTTGGGATGAACTAGAATGCTGTCTATTAGGCACTCTGTCCTGACATCAGGTCCACAACCCCCTCACTAATGCTCTGGTGGCTAAATGGACAATCCCCACAGCCACATTTCAAAATCTATTCAAAAGACTTCCCATAAAGTTGGAGGTTTTTGGAATGACAAAAAATAAGCAATTCTGCCATCAGTTGCTTAAGGCATGTTTTCTTAAAAGAAAACATGAGTGTTATGTCAAGTGTCCACAAACCTTTGTCTATAAAAGTGTATTTATGCAAAATAAGTTTGAAAAGTCTTCAGACTCCTTCACTTTTTACACTCCTTATTGTGCTACAGATTTAAGGAATAATGAATTATATGTGCCCAGTTAATTAGATAAATTATTCAGCTGAATCTACTAAGCACTGATCAGCCACAATACTAACACCACCACCAGGGGAATTTCGTTGATTATCAATTATATATCATTAAACTGGTGACATGGTCATGGTCACATAAGGCTCATTTATGCCTGTAGGGAGCAAAGGCTAGCCCATCACATCTGAACCCACAGAAAAAACAATGTAGCACAGATTCGCTGCTGGCTATAATAGGAAGGTATCAGAACACCCAGTGTATCACAGTCTGCCGTGTATGGGGCTTAGCAGGCAAAGTTTGTTGAATCAAGGGTGTTGATTCAGCATCTCAATTCTCCAGATCTTAGTCTGACCTAGCAATATTGTACTTTTGGGTTTTTACTACTATGGCTGATCAGTGTACACACTATGTTTTGAAGTTGAGATGACAGAAACAGGTAGGTGAAAGCATGAAATATTGAAAAATGTCATTTTGTTTTAATCACTGAGTGGAAAAAATAAAGCAAGCCCAAAACTCAAACAGTCAAAATATCTAACAAGGTCTCCTTCCCACCCAGCTTTATATAGACACACACAAACACTGTGTCCTACACACTAAACTATGATGGCATACTATAAACAACTTTGCAATAAATTAACAAACAAACAAATAAATAAACAAAAACTGAAATCCCTAATTTATCTTTGCATCTACAAAGTCAGGCCAAGGCTTTGTAGAAGCAAGGTTAGCAGCAATTGCAATCTTTGCACACCTGGATTTGGGCAGCTTCTTGCATTCTTTATACAACATCATCTAAAGATCCAACAGATGGAAGGGGGGCATCTGTGAACTGGCATCTTCAGATCTTTGCTCAGATGTTCTATGAGGTTTGAGTCTGGGCTTTGGCTGGGCCACTCAAGGGGACTTGTCCTGAGGCCAGTCCAGCATTGTTTTGACTGTATGCTTCAGGTCACTATGGTGCTGCAAGGACACTGCCGAGCAGATTTTCTTCAAGGTTATCTGTATTTGGATGTATTCATTCTTATATTTGGAGAGACAAGCAGCATGAACCAGAGAACCACATACACATGTGTACCTTTCTAAATCATGTCAGTAAGACAAAGTTGAATTTGAAATCAAAGTTGAAACTAATTTCCCAGAGCTATATCACTTCTTAAAAATCCTAGAAATACACGGCACAGCCAAAAACAAAAAAAAGTCACACACTAATAATTTCATTGGACCACCTTTTGCTTTGACTACTGTTATGGCTTATCGTTTTGATAAGGTTATGCAATGTCACAATATTTATTTCAACGAACTCTTGCACAACACAAAGATGATCAATGGTCTGGTAGCCAATCCATGAGTGAAAACAATGCCTCATGCATCCTCAACCACTCTTCTCACAATCAGAGCCCAATGAATCCTGTCATTGTCATCTTGAAATATACTCATGCCATTAGGGAAGGGGGGAAAAATCCATTGGTGGAAAAACCTGGCTGACCTAATTTTTTGGGCACATAACATTACTAAACCTAAACCTGACCAACAGTAACAACCTGACATCATAAATTAGGCTTGTATCGTAGGCATTAGACATGAGGGGTGCATCACTTCATCTGCTTCTCTTCTTACCTTGATGCACCAATCACTCCAGTAAAACTGGACTCATTATATCACATGACTTTTTCCTGGCAAATAAAAAATTTAATTAAAATTAAAATAATTTTTTCCCCTGCTTAGCCTCATTAATAACGCTAATAACATAAGAAGGGTTCTTACTTCCACTGCAGGAATTATCAATGCAAGGTTCTTTACTATTTTCTTAGTTAAATCCTGGTGGTGACTTTTTTTTGGGGGGTGGGCAGTGTACAGTATTAGACAAGCAAAGCAAACATCTGTATCTAAGGGTCAGTTTGGCGTGCCTTTAGTAAACGGTCTGCATACTTATCCAATTTTAGATTTAGCTTTTTATAAATTTTAAACAAACTGACATTTCACTCCATTGTTATGGATTATTCTGCTTAAGCTAACAGCCAAGGTTAATATGTAACAAATTTTGAGCATCCTTAATACAATACAAATGTTCAAAAAGAAGGAAGGAAGAGGTCAGAACACTTTCCAAAGTATTTTTCCTCTCCTCAATTAAAATGTGTTTTTATACATTTTCAGACCAAACTGAATAACAACTGTTCTGTGCTCAGGATCCATCACAACCCTGACCAGGACACAGGAGTTAATGAAGAGGAATGAATGCATGAATTAATTATTCATGGTTGTTGACCCCTGTGTGTGGACCCCTTCACAAGGACACACATTTAAAGCATAACGAAAATTGATAGTTATAACAACATTCAAATTCTACCATGTCCTTGAAGGTTCCAAGCACTGCTGCTGTGATGATGCCCAGGAAGATGGCAATGATGTTCAGAATGGTGGCAGACCACAACAGGTGGTAAAGGTACACAACGTCTTGGCAACTCTGTACTTCAGTGTACTCATGGTAGCCTCCTCTGGGGTCGACATGGCTATTCAGAAAAGTGAAGAGAAGAGCATTTTTACCAAAAAGATTCATGAAATGATTTTGTATCAACAAGGTTCATGATATATAGCAACAGAAAAAAAGATCCTCATGCAAGAAGGACAACCAAATAGGAAATCTGCCAGTGCACATCACTCTTAAGAAGAGCATCACATAAATAATAGTAATAATAATAATCATCATCATCATCATCTATACAACCCCCAAATTTGGCCTAGAATGTGTTTAAGATTTTATTAAGACCACAGATGTGTCACACTTTCATTAGAATACGGTTGTGAAGCTTGTGGAGTTGAAGATCTTTGCTCATTTCAGTGTTCCCATATGTTTCCAGTGATGCAACCCTTACACAGCCACACTGATAACTTCAACCACAACTAATCATGGCTTGTCAATGTTGTCGAAGGGGCTAAAAATAAAAACAACCTACTTCCAAACCATGGACGATTTCCTAATTTTTTTCAAAACATCTTTACTCTGAAGTCCCAAAAGAGGATGTTCTCTGAAACATAAATAAACACAGGCGGTCTTTTCCAACAAAGCTTGACGCAAAATAAAGCACGCTTTGTGAAATCAAATAGAAAATGTAACATAATCAAAATCAAAGATAGGTGTCTTTCACTTAAGAGCTGCCTTAAGGGAAGGGGATACGTTGAGAGGGCAAGGGTCTCATACATACTTTCCACAGTTGTAGAGGTCACAGCAGTAGCATGTCTTACTTTTCACACGCAGGTTACATGACACACGTGACGCTGTTTGGCAGTGAACCTAAAAGGAAAAATTAATCTGAATATGCAAATGCTGCATCTGTATCTAAATGCAAGCAGTAAGAACTACACGTGCATGCAATTACTTAGGATATTATGGCCTCCAAATTTATTAGGGTTATTAGTTATTAATACCACTTATTTTCAGACAGAGTACGAGTACAAGCACTTCCATTTCGATTCATGCCAATACTGAGTACCAATACCAGTAACTGGCGCTGTCCCGAACACAACGGAAACAGAATATTTTAGAATGCCCCACACCCGGAGCATATCAGGGTGTGAACCCTGAAAACACTTGTTATGGAACCAAATCCTTCAGATTTTTCACACACTTAATCTGTTTAATCATCTGTTTTGTTTTTAAGGAAAAGAAAATAACTAAGCTCAATGGAAATTAAACAATTAAGCTAAATGGAAAGGCCATATACTTTGACATATCTGAAAATTATAATGAACAAGAAATACATTCTATTGGGCAGAAAATTGTCTTCTTTCTATTTGTGAGCACTTTAGGGTCCTTCAGCAACCGCTCAAAAACAGCATCATGTTATTGCTGTTGAAGTAACAGCAAACTTTTAAAGGCAAGGGTAATCTGTCACGAATGACATGATACCAGTTTAAATTAATGCAGGCATGCATATTGGATTAGGCCCCAAGCCTTCCTCGAACCTGTACAGGATAAGCAGTCTAGAAAACTAATCAATGAAGTAGATGAGGCCAATATCGGACCAATCCTCCATACTGGTATCAGTATCGGGACATTCTTATTGGTTATAAGGTAAAGAATGAACTCACATCCAAATCAAAGGCTGTCACACTGGAGTAGTATTCACATCGACCAGCATAAACAGGTCGGAGGTCCTGTGAGACAACAGTACAGTGTACACTCAGAAAAGAAAAGAAACATAATAATGAATAATAAAATAGTAAAATAGTGTATACAGCCCAAAAGGTTTTTCTTTTCAGTTTTAGAATATCAGAAATATAAGAACTCACTATGTGTCTTGCAGCAAAAATGCCATCTACTATAGCACAACAGAACGAAGCCACCACACCAAAGCTGATGAAGACGATGGAAGCTACCAACTGCAACACAAACAGGAACTTACTGTATATCTGTGGACAACCTCACCGTCCATCCATCCATCCATATATCCATGCTTTCATTCAAGCCAACACTCCTAATAGTAATAACTGGCTGCAATGACCAATGACTTTCACACTAGTAGTCATTGCTATCGTGAAGCCTCAATGCTGAGGGGCCCAACTTCTGGCACTCAAGTCTTTGTTCATTTTTATAGTCAATCTACCCAAATATCCCTGTTTTATAACCACCTATTTTAGTGTTGTTACATTGCAAAATCATAGTGTAAGTCAACATTGACGGTTAAATCAAACTATGGTTTCTTTTATGCAGGAGTAATAATTATACTGGCTTCTGTATATATTAATATAGCTAATAAGGCTTAATTGGTATTACTTGGTGTATCTTCTACCTTGGGCCATTGGTCATTAAGTGTGAAGACCTTTGTAGAAGAGTAGAGTAAATTTGTTCCCTTCTCTAGTGCCCCCTAGTTGGCTCTGTGCCCAGCTTCCCTTGAATGAGCTCTCATCTCCCTCCTCAGAAACAGAAATGGAGGATTCAATTTCACGTCATCCCATTCTTACTGCAGTTCACACAGCACTGCTGGATGGGAGAGACCAGAACACGCCCACTAACATACCATATTCTACAACTGGCAGCTCCGTGTAGGTGTAAACATTGCATTGGAAAGCACTCTTGACTCTAACTGCTTATCTCTTTTAGTAGATTCTCACAAACAATTCTATTTATGCAGCTACAGTGGGATGCGTAAGTTTGGGCATCCTTGTTAATCTTCATGATTTTCCAGTATAAATCGCTGGTTGTTATGATAAAAACTTTCAGTTAAATATATCTTAAAGGAGACACACACAGTGATATTTGAGAAGTGAAATGAAGTTTATAGGATTTACAGAAAATGTGCAATAATCGTTTAAACAAAATTAGGCAGGTGCATAAATTTGGGCACCCCAAAAAAGAAATGAACTCAATATTTAGTAGATTCTCCTTTTGCAGAAATAACAGCCTCTAAACGCTTCCTATAGCTTCCAATGAGAGTCTGGATTCTGGTTGAAGGTATTTTGGACCATTCCTCTTTACAAAACATCTCTAGTTCATTCAGTATTCGGTTTGATGGCTTCCAAGAATGGACAGCTCTCTTTAACTCACACCACAGATTTTCAATTATATTCAGGTCTGGGGACGGAGATAGCCATTCCAGAATGTTGTACTTGTTCCTCTGCATGAATGGTTTAGGGTCGTTATCTTGTTGAAAGATCCAGCCCCGGCGCTGCTTCAGCTTTGTCACTGATCCCTGGACATTGGTCTCCAGAATCTGCTGATATTGAGTGGAATCCATGCGTCCCTCAGCTTTGACAAGATTCCCAGTCACTGCACTGGCCCAAGAGCCCCACAGCATGCTGGAACCACCACCATATTTTACTGTAGGTAGCAGGTGTTTTTCTTGGAACGCTGTGTTCTTTTTCCTCTATGCATAACTCCCCTTGTGTTGCCCAAATAACTCAATTTTAGTTTCATCAGTCCATAGCACATTATTCCAAAATGAGGCTGGCTTCTCCAAATGTTCTTTAGCATACATCAAACAGATCTGTTTGTGCTGTGGTCGGAGAAAGGCTTCCTCTGCATCACTCTCACATACAGCATCTCCTTGTGTAAAATGCGCCGAATAGTTGAATCAATAAAATGACAACAGTGCCCAAATTATGCAACTTCCTAATTTCGTTTAAACAATTATTGCACACTTTCTGTAAATCCTATAAACTTGGTTTCACTTCTCAAATATGACTGTGTGTGTCCCCTATATGATATATTTAACTGAATTTTTTTTGCGTAACTACTAACGATTTGCAGTATACAGGAAAACCATAAAGATTACCAAGGCTGCCCAAACTTACGGACACTGTATGTCCGTATGTCGTCTCATGCCAATTCGATACTTTTGCCTGACAGTGCATGATTTCCTATTTCTTCTGCTCTGCAGTTTTTCCCCATACATTCCTGTCTGAACTCCCATCCTGCTCCTCTTACCCAGAGCTATTTATGGGTGCATCTTACCAGAGTCCCTGGAACATATTTGTAATGTTCAAACTGTTGAGCTAAAGATTCCTCTGTTTTAACAGCACAAGTAAAAACACAAACACATAATTTAAAAAACTCTTCGCTATGTTTCTTTACCCCATGAAGGAGTAATGCTGTGTCATTGTCACTGTGCAATATAATTTGTTTGATACAAATTAACAAAGAAAAAACCAGAAGCATTCATATGAAGAAAGAATGTAATGGAAAATATCTTACCATTTGCCTCTTATTCTCTATTAAATGAGCGCCAATGATTCCGAGAAAGGAGCCAAAACCAAGCTAAAAATAACAGGATAGATGCTGTTACTGGATTTATCACTTGAGATGTTATTAGCTTTATATAATCTCACTCATTCATATCTCACACAATGTCTATTCATTTTTTTCCACTTTTGTTGTCTTCTCTTTGTTGTCTTCGTTTTTGGAAATTTTTGAAATGCCATTACATTCCAATCATAACTATTAAGTGCTCATTACATACTGATCTCTACTTAAAGAAGATGAATGAAGGTATTTCACCTCACCAAATGTGCATGGTCAGTTTATTTTAATGGCTTTCCTCTCTAAGATATTGCACAACAGAATATTTAAGGCTTACTTCCTGAGACATCAATTACAAAAATGTAAAGTATTATTCATGTTAAAATGATGACTAACATTAAATACATATAAGCATGACTACATACAATGACTCCAGGATAGTAGCCTCCGACTGTGATGTTCTGTGTCCTTGTGGTGGCAGCCAAACCAAAGACTAGAATAAGTATAGACACTACAAACAACATTGCAGTCATGGTAATGGACTTTCTCTTCCTCCTCTTGAAAGAGCCTATAAAGATAATAAGTAGGTCAATGGCAGGAAAATATGACAGCGTATCTGAGGGCATATGCTGGATAAACTTTATCAGATTAGGTTTTTTTTTTTTCAAGAGTCTAGAACTGAACTCAATGCAATCATTTATAGACATCTGTAAAATGCTTTAGTGCGGTTTCATTGTCTCAAATACCACTATTGCAATCCGCCATGCTGATAACTAAAAGCCATATTGATTTTGGAAGCCATTTTGTTTGCATGCTTATCAATTATAAATGACATAATGAATTATGACTTTTTATTTTATTGTTTACAAGATTAGAAAAATGTAAACAAAGCATCTGGGGCTTTAAGCATGATCTTCCAGGTTACTGACCTCAGACTTGCTAATCTAGAGCTCAATGTATTCAACACCTTGACTCTTTTCTTTTCTGACTAAGCTGTTGTAAATGTAAAGTGTAGAGTTAAAAAGCACAGAGAAAAAAAGGATTTCACTTGTCAGCAATTTGGCGACCATTAACATCCACTGCCACACCTACTGTACAAGGTTAACATTTCCACATCATGCACAAAAAAAGAGCACTATAAGACAGCACAATATATTTTCCCTCATCCACCATTACTGTAAGGCCTCTAAGGTAAATTATAAAGATGCATGGGAAAATATTATTCCTGTACCTTAAACCAGAGAGTGCACGATTTACAAGCGAGGTCATCGGTAACACTGATATTAATTTATACACGTAAAATGTGTAGAGTACATTTCTCCGACTAAAAGAAACGAAAAATAACGTTATATCCGCACAAAAGCCAAGCCGCACAGCTGAACGGCATTGACCTTGCACGTACCCATAGCATCGGACATGGGGATCCCAGCAGCTTGCGCATTCACTCCCGCTGGCATTTTTGGAGGATCTCTAGCATGAACTGCAGTTATGTTTCAATATTAAGAATGAAACCCCTTAATGAGACAGTTATTTTTTTCGCTCGAACGTAACGAATGGGAAGCCTTCGCTTGCCGCGGCATTCTCTGACAGCAAGCGCGACGCCTGAGCTGTCACATTACAGCAGCCCGTGTAGCTCAGCCGTCCTCACTCACTGCCGTCCTCGTGTTTTGATCCAAAAACGCAGCCTCTGCGCATGCGCTTTGTGCGTCCTCCACACGCGCGAGGTTTTCTCCGACGGAAATATCACGACCGATCCATTTATCGTAGAGAATTATTTTCCCACAGAAAAGTGGCTGGTTTCACTTAAAGATTTTAATCGACGAACTGGCGTCCAAATCGTAGCCTAAATGGCAAGTTTTATACCGGGGAGATTTAAGTCATCCGAGTGATTTTCTTACTGAGAATAATAAAATCTATAATTATTATAAAAAATAAAGAATCCCGCAACATATTGATGGATGGTGACACAGCTGAAAATATTTTTTATTACGTTTGCTTTAAGGATTAAATATTAATAAATAAATAAATAAATAAATAAATAAATCTTTCTCATAAGCCCAAATGCACTCTGTTAAGGTAATTCTGTTACTAGTGGAAGAAGTTCGAAACCACAAGGACTAGAGCTGGCCGGCCATCTAAACTGAGCGAACGGGGGACGGGCCATGGAGGTGGCGAAGAACCCTCTGCAGCAATCCACCAATCAGGCCTATATGGTAGAGTGGCCAGAGAGTCTCATCAGACCTGAGAATTTTGTTTCT
>JAOTQY010000034.1:19877996-19888046 GCA_026413445.1 Dolichallabes microphthalmus
TGGAGCCGCAGTGGAGTTGGTGGTCTGAGGGGTTGTTGGAGCCGCAGTGGAGTTGGTGGTCTGAGGGGTTGTTGGAGCCGCAGTGGAGTTGGTGGTCTGAGGGGTTGTTGGAGGCGCAGTGGAGGACAACTGAATTGGGGCAGGTGGGATTGTAGATGCTTGGGTTTCATCCCAAATTGGATAATAGTTAGGAAAGCTGAGGCTCTTTGAAGGTTTTGACATTAGCACATCAGCCTGCCCAAAAACTACAAAACAGCAGAGGAACTTTGATATTAAACTTTATTTCAGGTTGGGCATTGTATATATTTCTGAAATCTCTCAGCAAAGGCATGACTGTACTTTAATTACTCATTGACCATGAAGTTAATTAAATATCTAGCGGAGCAATCTTTTGCTGTATAAATGAATAAATAAAATCAGCAACCCAAAATACATGGGCAAACACTCATGCATTATTAAAACCTGGTTGCGAATAAGGGCCACAGGTTTCTAAAAATCAGAAAGTTGTTACCTCATCAGCCAACCTAACCGGCATCACTATTCAAACTTAAAGACCTTGATTATTAGGATCAGGTGATTTAGATTAACAGGGCCAATAATTGGCAGCAATAATGATCTCATGATTTGCGTCCTCTGAACTAGGCCGAGAGCTTGGAGAAACCTCACATTCCTCAGTGCAGAACAAAAGGTCCACCTAACCAGAAATATATTGGCAGCACTGGTGGAGCATGTTTTAGCCTGGATAAGGTTGAATACATTTTAATTGTGCAACATGTGTGTTGATTAGAGTTAGGTGATTGCTTATGAGAAATTAGATCTGATGCAGTACCAACCCTAAACTTTTGGTTCTGCAACAAGGATAATTTCAGAAACAAGTCCATTTCCTTCATGAACTGAGTGGTGAAAAACAAAATCTTGCATGACTCCAGATTGCCAGAGAAGAGAGTCTGTTTTCTTACAACACTAGGTCTTGTTCCTTTCGGAATGTTAGACCATTGTTTAGTTCATTGTGCCTTCACAGTAGGCCCAAAAAAGGATTGATATTTTGACATTACCCATGCTCAAACAAATTTATCAGAGCTGGAAATATTTGAGAGGTCAGTTTAAAAGGGCAGGAACTGTGTCAGATGGCACCAAGATAAACTACAGGAAAGCACTTAAATACAAAAACTAATCTTCTGTCCCTAGCTGCCCGAGTGCCTTAAGAATGTCAAATACTTTCGAGCAATAAAACGCACATAATTAAACTACCTGGCAGCAAACAGCAGTGCATTTTACAAGCAGTAGTTTACGCATAGGTGAATGGGGCGAATGACTGACACTGCAGCCAGGTCACAACATAATGATTAGCTTGAAGCATTTTACAGGGACGTCTCATATGACAAGCGCGCCTGGGGTCACATGATGTCGAATAAAGACTGGCAGGGAAAAGGTGCAGCGGTCACTTGCCTGCTTAAAGATAACACCTTAACAAGCTGCCGTTTAACTTAGTTACAACGCCGCACTTCTCTCGATCACATGAAAACAGCCAAAATCAAGCGTTAATATAAAATTGTAATTCAGTTACAATAAGCGTACAAAAGTGACAAATTGAGAATGCACCAGGTAGTTTTGTGTTAGACACTACAGGTAGCTAACTAGTGGAAACCGTTACTTAACCGGAGAGCCAGCAAAATGCGTCACACTTCAGCTAGCAAAACACAACCCACGCTGATCGAGAACACTGAAATAACGTTGCTTAATTAAACACCTTAAATTGCACAAACTATTCAATAACCGTACGTAGACTAATAAGTGACCTGTTTTGTCCTAACACAGGGGAAACTGTTTTGCTAGCCAAGCGTTAGCATCCGGGCCTCAAATTCAAGGAAATAAAAAGTTGTTAGAATGGCGCACTCGAATTAAAATCGTTTAAGGTTATACTCACCACACAAAGGAAGCAAAACGAATAGGCACACACACCGAAACATGTCCACAGCTACAGCACTACACAGCTCCCAAAAAAAACCGCGACTCCAACCGGAGGGAATCAAAAAGAGTTGCACCTGAGTGAGCAGCTGAAGCTGGCGGTATAAAAAGCCTGAAAATCAGCCCAGCTGATCGGAAGTCACATGACAAGCGAGCTGCACCACGAGTTGCCATGTTTCACAAAAACACCCTATATGCGGCCCTATATGCGGCGAGTTTCGACCTGTTGGCTTTTTCAGTTTTAAAAGATTATAAGAGCTGAAGCCATGTTTCAGAGGTGATCAGGAGCGGAAATCAGGGCTGAGATGACTGACAGTCCATGACTATACACTGAGCTTTCATCCTGCATCTACAGTTTTGTTTATATTTTTTGCACATACAGTATATTAAATAGGTACATAATGTTATACAGATTTAGGGGGGAGGGGGGGGGAACGAATCCAGAAAACATGTCACTGAAGGGTCATGTATTAAAATAAAATGTCCGAAGCCTTAATATGACTTGAAACTCTCTCAAAGACTAAACTCCTAAATGTTTCTACGAGGGATATCTACAACATGTTAAGAATATGGAATGTACACAAGGCTATCAAAAAAGCAACAAAGTAGACGAAATGATACTGCTATCCGGTTTTTGAAGGCTCTGAAGGAAAATATTAGCATATAGCCAACTTTGGACTACATGCTTCGTTAGTGTTTGTTAGTGTTTTTGCGTTGTAACTAACATGGAATTATAATATCAGGAGACTTTATCAGCTATTGATGGAGCTCTGCAGCCATATTAGTAACTCAAAACAAATACCATCTCTCAGCTATGTATAAAGATCTATTTTAAAAGTCAAAGGAATGAACCATTAAATTAGGTATTAATTTTGGTCTTAATCTCCCATATAAAATGGTCATGCAGTAAAGGGAAACTATAATACAGTGAACCCATTTTAATGTTCAAGAAAGCAGTTGACATGGCATTGTCCTGATGTCATAAAGGGATGGATGTCAGTAACAACATTCAGGTAGGATCTGGCATTTAAACAATGTTCAGTCCCCTCATTATTACACTACCACCAGACTGATCTATTAATACAAGGGAAGTAATATTAGCTTTTATATTGTCTACTCAAAATTCTAACGCTACCATCTGAATGTCACAGTAGAAATCTAACAGACAATGTTTTTCCAGGCTTATATTATCCAATCTGGGTACGCCCAATGTGAATTGTATGCTCAGTTTCCTGTTCTTAGCTGACAGGAGTCACACCCCGTGTGTTCTGTGTTCAGAGATGCTCTTCATCATGCCTCTGTTGGAACCAAATGTTATTTGGACCATTAATGGTATGTCCCCTAATCTGGTCACCTTTTATTAAGACAGTTTCAGCGAAAAAAGGGCATGCGATCCTAATATTATCCTTTCCTGGATAAAGAGATGTGTATGAGTACTACTATTCTTACCTGGACTGCTTATTGGTTTGGTTCCTTGTCCCAGGAAAAAAGTATATTTGTGATTAGAATAGAATCAATATTCCTTTACTGTTTGTCAATTTGCTAAGCTCACAACTGCAGTTATTTGTGAGGTACAGCGACAATTGCAAAAATCACTCTATGAATAACCCGCATTTGATGTGTAATGATCTTTAGCCTAAATTCTGTCGTATTAATATATAAAGTATGTAGTATCAGTAGCTGTTCCTAGGGAAAATTGTACAAAAATCTTGAGGTACTGATGTATTGACAGTACAGTATTTTGTTTGCAACAATGCTACACTGCAGCCTGAGAGCATATGTTGCAGGTTTGGCCTTTCAGAGTTGCACAACAAATAAGGCTCCTCTGTTCTGTACCAATCATGAAGGTTTCTGGGACATGACAGTGTGTCATAAATGACCCTGATCAGAAAGCTTAGCTGAACTTATTCATTTATTGCTGGGCCAACTATGTTGACTACGTTATATTAACACACTATAACATTTAGTTTTCCACCATTTAGAACTGTTCTCTTTTAGAGTTGTGGGTACCGTACGTGGCATATCCATTGTTACTCTTCTCAGGTCGACATCGATCTTATGATTGTTATGAGAAATAGAAATGTTAGAAAAGTATTCAAATATTGGAAGCAACTAGCACTTAAAGTATTTTGTTGACAGAACTAAAATGAACTCTAAATAAAGTAATGCTGTTATTTAGCTAACATCAATGCAGAAACTGAGAAATCAGCACCGAAAACAAGGAAAAGAGCAGTCATTGAGGATACTTCAGGTCCTGGTGGCACTGGAAATACACATGCAGCCAAAAAGCAGGAGTTAAAAATAAGCCGGCAGAGGACCGTCATCAGGTTAACACTAGACATGAAAGTGGAGCTTGAAACCTGACAAAGGACAGTTTGGTCAAGGATTTTTCTCTAAAGGACCTGTGGAATCATTTCAGTTTGACATGTGATTTCTGACGCAATGTAATTGCTTTTTTTAACGCATAGAGACTGACCTGTATGAACTGACTAAAGTACAAATGAAGCACATTTACACATGTAATAAAAGAACAAGATTTTCCTGGGTAAAATGTTTCAGTAATAATATCTAACTTATCCTCCAAAGTTGACCCTACAGAGCCTGTGAAATAAATTTCACCAATAGAACTTTTTTAGGTCCTATAATTATAAAGTGGAAATCTTTACACACTGCTCCATGTTATGGAAATAGTTTCTATAAAATTGTAGTGGGAAAATGTCATTTTTGGAAAAAACTTTGAGTAACAGTCAATTTTAAGCAATAAATTGAGGCAGAAAATGAAATGTAGGAAAATGTCTACTATTTTGTGATGTTGAGGGAAGGCTTTCTTGTTGATATTATAGTGGAGTTTATTAAAGAAATCTTGTAATCTTAAACTTTGTTGCTGGTATTTTTGAACTTGTTTTGAACCTGGTTACATGGGTAAGTCAGTTCAAGTGGGCCCTGCAGATTCAAATTCAACACCTTGTGAATTCACATTAAAGAGCAAGTACCATCAAAACTGAATAGCTGAAGGCTGTTCGTGATACATGCATGGCACTTATGCCACCCCAACATCACAGTATGGCTCTGCCATGGTTCCATGGTTACCTGCACACTTTGCCTGAAGTTAAGCCTGCACAATAAATTAAATCAAAATGTTGGAGAAGCATAGTAATGAGCAGTTAGATAATAAACAATGCAGAAGATACAGAAGCTACAAGCTGCCAAAATCCTCAAGAAAAAAAAAATAGTGCAACACAGCATGGCTTACTCCAGAAAAAGGCAAATACACTGAAAACTGAACATTCAAAGACGAATGGACAGATCAGTGTATGTTTATTCTTTCTGTGGGATGTTTAAAACCAGTTTGTCTCAGGTGTTTGAAACCGTAGTGC
Source organism: Dolichallabes microphthalmus (assembly GCA_026413445.1). NCBI lineage: Eukaryota > Metazoa > Chordata > Actinopteri > Siluriformes > Clariidae > Dolichallabes > Dolichallabes microphthalmus. The sequence continues at coordinate 19,883,342 of JAOTQY010000034.1, forward strand.
TAATAAAAAGCAGTAATGTGAAGCCACTATGAGAAAACATGGGTCATTAGAGCAAACGTATCCGCAGCAGTCCAAGGTGAAGGAATGTAAAATACCTGAACTTGCGCTAAAATGTCCCCCTGGCAGAGCTTGCCCCCCCAACATAATTGCTATAATATATACATTGTATCTAGATAAATTAAAAAAAAAAAAATTTAAGTTGTCTGTACATTGGTCATAAATCACTCTTAATGATATCTTGCTGTTCTATACATTCGAGGACCCAAAACCAGCTTCAGAAATATTTGTCTGTACTGCATGTCTGACACAGCATCATGCAAAATTGGTTGGATAAAATTAAACTTTGGCAGTACTTGGACCTGCACCTTAAATTAAATCAAAATGTTGTATAAAAGCGACATTATGAAAAGTTACGTGCCGGATTTAATCTGCTTTAAAATGAGGGGCTCATCAATTACTTGCTTAAATGTAAACAGCCGCACTGAGAAACTAAACTGAATATTTTACTGAGATTGGTTAATATTTTCACAGCTCAAACAGCACTGAAGTGGTAAGTGAATTTTAACATGGTAAAGTCATTAATACAAGACTTAATCTATCCAATTTCTCTTTAAATTAACTTTAATGTAGGCTGTTGCTGTTTGTGCTTCATTAGGAAGTTAATTTAAAGAGAAATGCTATTTCAGAATGCCATTTCATTTTAAATTAAATAACTAATTCTTTGCACACCATCCTTTTGTACCAAACAATGTATTAAATTAAAAGCAGCCAGGTACATACCATCACCCAAATTTAATCATAATGAAACTTAGGAAATTCAGATAAAACTACTAAAGAGATCATGTTTTTGTTAACAGTTAGACTTTAGGTATTAACTGCAATATGTCCTGAAGGAATGTCATGGTTCATCACATGGAAGTGTTATTAGTAAAGTTATTACCACATAGCAGTAGATCATCTTCTCCCTCTGGTACAGGTACACATTGTAATCTATGTAGGAAGTACACTTAGTCAACTTAGCAAAATGGGTTGACATTTTTCTGCGGTCTGACTGCGTGGGAATCCAACATACATCTTCCAGTTCTAATCCTAAATTCCCTCTTCATTAGCTGGGTTTATAATACACCAGTTCACACTGCCTTCTGTGGGTCTGAGAATGGTTATAATGACGCTGCAAGCATGGTGACTAGAACGCAAAACTGTCATTGTAGTGAAGTCATTAAAGTTTAACCCAACCATCTTAATGAATCTTTGACAAAAGAATCATTTGTGAATCAGCCGTCAGTTCATGAGGCAGTCTCTGGCCCAATAGGACACCAAAAGTTCTAATGCACACCAGCTACCATCTTTTACTTCTGTTGTTTTAAACATCTGTATAGACACTATTCAACACTATACTTTTGGTTCAAAATACTGGAATTGGCAAAGCTTTAAGGATAAAGTTGGTTATCAGAAATTTACTGATAACCAACTATAACTGATACAAAGACAAGTTTGATATTTACTTGAAATTTTTTTTATTCAACGCTTTGACAGCCATTTGTCATGCAAATCATGCAGCTGAAACAGTTTGGGTGCTCCCCCTGGTGGCAAGCTCACACCAACCACAACAGCATAGAAAATACCTTCAGGAGGTCAGCATATTGGCCTGCAAGACATACCATAGCCCTTGAAAACATTAATTAGGAAGGCTGAGGGGTTGTAGACTGAGCAGCCTGAGGGGTTTGAGGGGCCATCGTGGTCTGGGTGACCTCTTGGGTTGGAGAAGCCATCGTGGACAGGGCAGCCATTGTGGTCTGGGTGACCTCTGGGGTTGGAGAAGCCATCGTGGACAGGGCAGCCATCGTGGTCTGGGTGACCTCTGGGGTTGGAGAAGCCATCGTGGACAGGGCAGCCATCGTGGTCTGGGTGACCTCTGGGGTTGGAGAAGCCATCGTGGACAGGGCAGCCATCGTGGTCTGGGTCACCCCTGGGGGTGAAGCTGTTGGCGCAACAGCCGTAGCATTAAACTGACTTCGGTCAATTGCCTCCCTGATGTTCAGATCAGATTGAAAAGTTGTAGCATTCATCACATATGGGTTAGTGGTGTTTGCATCAGCATCCCAAAAACCTACAAGAGACCAGAGAAATTTGGGTATTAAACTCTCATTCAAAACAACCCAATAATCAACTACAACATATACTCAGTTCACTCATTTGACTTTAGCTCAGGAACCTTGAGGGGTTGTAGAGGCCGTTGGCACAACAGTTGAAGCATTAAATTGCAGAACTGGATAGTCATTAGCCTCACTGTTTAGAACAGACTGAAAAGTTGTAGTACTCATCACATATGGCTTAGTGGTGTTTGCATCAGCATCCCAAAAACCTACAAGAGACCAGAGAAATTTGGGTATTAAACTCCCATATTCAAAACAACCCAGTAAATAATCAGCTACAATATGGACTCATTTGACTTCAACTCAGGAACCTTGAGGGGTTGTAGAGGCCGTTGGCACAACAGTTGTAGCATTAATCACATATGGATTAGGGGTAGTTGCACCAGCTTCCCAAAAAGCTACAAACAAAAGAAATGCATGTATTAAACACATTCCAGCCATATCCACAATACCAATGTGAAATAGTTGCAATGAGCAGGCCCAATAACTTCCAGTTAGCCAATAGTAAGCACCATGATCACCAAAAAGCATTAACTATGTAGCCCTTCACTGACCATAATTTAATTGGGCTGATGTTCGTGCTTGGGCCCTACTAATTATCCATAATATCAATTCACTCATTTGACTATAGTTCAGGAACATTTATAAAATGTAATAAATTTAGGTTGTGAATAAGCTCATTTGATTTCTGAATCAGTTATTTCCAAGATATTCTACCTAATCTCACCATTCAGACAACATTCAAGATTGATTAGGCACAGGGGCTTTAGATTAAGACAGGGCCCCCACATGATTGGCAAGAATCTGAGCTCACGGTCCATTTAAGATTACTGGGTCCAGAACACAAAACGTATACTGCGTTAGATCGCGCCTAAACCATCAACTCCACCTTGGCAGAATCAGATTAGACTTTCAGGATGGAGAAGTTTGCTCAACGTGCGTGTCGGCAAAACTACACGCGTACTACAAAGTACTAAACACTAGTGAAGTTACAAGCTTCGGAGCTTATGTGTCATCGTATCGAGCGGGGGGAGGGGTCGGTTCCCTAGGTTCACTGAATCATGGGATTTTTTTTTTTTTTTTTTTTGCTTGCAAGGCTGCGATCTAGTTCCTTCATAACTTGTTAACTAGATGGCAATAGAGGGCAATTAGAATCAGTCCTTAAATGAAGCTTCATGAAAAAGCTTTTGGTGAAACTTTTGGCTAAGAAGCCTCGCCACCTAAATGAGGCTTCACCTCAAAATCCCAACAGCAACCTACACGCAGTAATGCGGACGGTTTACCTCGAGACAGTTAAGGTTTAAATTGATAAAATCGTTACAATGTTACACTCAGACTCAAATGTACGTATACTCACCAGCCAAAGGAAGCAACACGAACAGACAAACACAACGGCACATGTCGACGGCCTCTTCGCTGCACAGCTCCTAGAAAACCAAACCTACACTATGTGGGCAACAAAGGGCTACACCTAAGTGAAGACTTGAAGCTGGTGGTCTTTATAAGAGATTTATAGAACGTCACATGACAAAGGAGCCACGTCTCTCAGCAAATTACCAATTAGCCAACTGAAACTGAAGTGTAGTTGTTACGTAGCTGAGTAACGTGACAGTAGTGAGAACATCTCAGTTTTACAGATCTATTCTATGAGGTGATATTACATGTGGTTATGATCATATTTCCATACTGCTCCAGCATCTTAAGATGTGCAATACAATAAATAAATTAAACTTTATTATTATTATTATTATTGTTGTTGTTGTTTTTATGATCAAAACCAAGAAATTGTTAGCATTCAGTATAGAAGATGACTGACTATTTATACTTAACATTAAACAAGTAATCAACCCAACCATCATTTAGGACTATACTGTAGGTCTTGAGGCATGTTCTCAGATATCATTTTAAACGGTTTAAACATGTTTTTCTTCATTACACTTAGGGAAACAGCGAAACATTTCATATTTGTTTCATGGGTTGATTAGACTTGTGATTCTTGTATTGGATGGGTGGCAATTTTTTAAATATATATATTTCAGACAGTTAAGTTTGGAGAAAACCAGCTTATAGCAACTAAAACACTTAACAACTTTACCAGTCTATACAATAAAGTACTAAATATTACAATGTTATATTTCACTAGCTAATCCATTGCTAGTTAATGGATTTGTTTTCAAATTTAGCCTATGAGTGAGTGAGTAATTCAGTAAGGGAGTGAGAAAGTATGAGTGAGTGAATGAATGAATTGTTTTATGGGCACAACAAAAAAGTTAGTTAACTTTATAGTTTAGTAAGCTTATTTAGTAAGCTACTTAAAGAATGATGTGCCCGTGAAATTTAAAGAATCAGTGACATGTGCTGTGAGTAAACACAGAACACTTGACAATTTAACTGCAATTTAATTTATTTGGTTCTTTAAAGATATAATTAATAATATGAATTATTAAAATTTTCATTCATTCATTCATTTTGTGTACCGCTTTATCCTTATATACAGGGTCGTGGGGGCCTGGAGCCTATCCCAGGAAACTTAGGGCACAAGGCGGGGT
>JAOTQY010000034.1:19944235-19954331 GCA_026413445.1 Dolichallabes microphthalmus
CTGTCTTCGGCCACTGCCCAACTCACACTGCACCCGACCTCTTTGGCCCCTCCTACAGGTGGTGAGCCCATGGGAAAATCCTCATCTTAATTTACTGTATTTTCAACTCAAATATATACATTTTTAAACAGCTGTGGATTGATTCACTCTGTTTTCCCTCTTCTCTGTGCTGGTGTGTACAGTATATACAATGCTGAAAGCTTACCATATATACAGTATATCCTGATATCTCCTGTCCAGGGTTCGAGGATACTAAGTTGCTGCAGCTAGAATTGCTTGTGCGTGTATTAATATATGATGCAAAAAATTTTTAAAGAAAATTTTAGATTAAGATTTTAGATTTAAGCTTAAAGATGAGTTTCAAAGAAAGCTTATTTTATACCTGAAGAAGGTTTGTTTTACAGTTTTTATTTATAATAGATTTTGTATTTGCAAAAGGTTTGTATAAACATTAAACAAGACAAACAACACACCAACAAATGTAGCAATTACAATAAAACTGACAAAAATATGGAAAAACACATACAATAGTTCATGCTCAAAACTAAACATGTATAGAACAAAGACCACAAAGCATAACTTACAGCTTCAATGTAGTACAGGTTCTCTTATAAGTAAAGGTTGGTGTGGGGGGATAGGAGTGTTAAGGATGTGCCACCAGGAGATCAGTGCTCCCTACTCCTGGAGAGATATCCATCGTTACATTGGCAGTTTTCTTACAGAGTTGGGTTGGCAGCTTCTTGTCCGATTGTATCTGAGCAGTTGAGTGTGAAGGGCCTTGTTTTAGGGCCCAACAGTGGCAGGTTGGTGGCACTGGGGCTCAAACAGGTGAGCTCCTGATCAGCAGTTCAGCTCCTTAAGCACCAAGCTACCTAGTGCCCCCACTCCCCCCAACCCCATGCCCCTTGAATGTAAGTAAAAAAATTAAATATTGTAAAAATAACAATAGGTCACATACTGCATTGTACATTCTCTCACTCTTTCTCTATACCACTTTCCTGTACAGGGTCACAGGAAGCCCGGAGTCAATATTCCATTCCTCGATGCACACAGACCTGAGCAGGGGAATTGACCCCTCATCTCTGTAGGTGCAAGGACACAGTGCCACCATAAAAGCACATTTTATAATATTACATCAAATAGTTAAAAAAAAAAACAACTCATACATATCCAATTTAACTGATATAACCTCGACCAATGGATAACAACCATTTCTATTCTGTTTACAGTATAATTCATGTAAAAGCTATTAAAACATTCAGGATAAAAACAAAACTTAAAACTGTCCATTCAGCGTGCCGACATTATAAAACGTCCCTAAAATAAAGATGAGAATTTTCAGATTCACTGGAATTCAGCAGTCATGACTTTGCATTTTGAAGTAGGTTATTCATGGGAGATGGGCTGCTACAAACACAATCAGTGATGGAATTGGAGTACCTGAAGCACAGCAGTAGAGTTTCTCCAGTGTAGATTCAATGCTCTCAGGACTCTGACTCCTCCACAGTCAGGTCTTGCAGCTTCTCCTGTACTGCTTCGAGCTGTTGATTGGTTTCTACATTGTTAGCTGTGCCAGGTTCCATTTTGGGCTCTGCGTCAGCCTCCTCACGCCCATTCGCCAGGTTTTCTGTGCTCTCATAGCAACCTGAGTCCCGTGGCATGTCAACCTTCTCCTCAGCACTCTTCTTCTCTTCATCAGACTCGTCTTCAGCTACAGAAAAAGAAGATGGATTTTGTTGACTAGTTTGAGATTGACCTTTGTTGCTAAAACGGCACACAAAAACGTTCACGGTAAGCTGAACATCACGACCTCCTTGATGAGGTCAAACATTATCAACAGCATGGCTTGTGTAGTTTGCAATGTAATAAGATGTACTGTACGTGAGAGCTGGGCTTCAGACCAACAGTTTCCATAATCAGGAAAGCACACAGATTAAATCTCTAAATTATCTGCTTGGAAAAAAAAGGCTGAAATATGTGTTGGCTAAAAGAGATTTCCACTGGTATTTTCTGGGAAGTGGTGTGAAACTGAACATCTGTGAAAAGGGAATAGTCATGACCTTCTATAGACTGCGTTAAGTCCTCAGCATTAACTCTTTTATATGTGAATAGAAAGACCAATCTTTAAAAAGAACAGCTATTTTTAAAATAATAAATACTCTAGACTTTAATAAACCAATGAGAATCAAATGACATACAATCATGAAGCAGTTCAGCTGCTGTCAGCAGTTTGGTGCGCTCCTCCGGATCTGTAATGTTCAGCTCATTCATGTGGGATTCCTTCAGTCCACTAAAGTCCTCCAAACTTTGGAAACCATGCATGGAAAGAAGAGATTCCATGTCCTAAACAGGAAAAGAAAGAAGCAAACTACCTTTAATTAGCAGTTTCCAACAATATTTATAATCCATCTATCATCTGTATCTCTGCATATCCTGCTTAATGTCACAGAGGCCTGGAATCTATCCCAGGGAATTTAGGGCTCAAGGCAGGATACATCCTGGATAGGGTGCCAACCCATTACAGGGCACAATCATACACACACTCTCATACTCAGTCACATACTACAGTATAGGAGATTTGGACACACCAATCACTCAATACTGCATGTATTCAGTTCAGGCTTACTTTTAGACCAATCCTATCCAAAACTTCCTCCAGTGTTTTCGGTTTGGGTTTATTGTGCCGTCCCTGACTATGGCATCGCTTCCTCCTTGGTGGTGTGTCCTCGTCTTTGAGCATGGTGACATATATGAACTTGAAGGAGCCCACTTTGTTGTTGAGCTTACCAGTCCAAGTGCCCACTGGTGGCTTCTCAATTATCTGGATGATATCACCTTTCTGTGACGATAAAAAAGAAGAACATTATTTCAACTTCTTTAAAGAAAAACTGATACTCTTAGCACTTCTTTATTTTGGAATTCCCTTAAATGTCCTATATTATCCCTGAACAAGAAGGTGTTTTTCAAATGGAACGTTTTAGACTGGTAGAACCATTATCCCTTCAAAGAGGGAAGGAACAGTTTCACGCAAAAGACATTCCTCACAAGCTAATCAAAATTTTAGCAAATTTGAAATGTGAAAATATGAGAATTTTGTTATTTATTAATTTTCTTTAGGACATTGTAGAGAAAACAACCTGTAGTTTGAGGGAGTCGATGTCATAAGGACTGGGGGTGAAGTCAGTGTGAACACGAGCCCTGCCACAAAATGGTCCATTATAAGTGCTTTCCATACTGTCCCTCTGACTGAAGCCACTGTCCAGACTTTGCCTGTCCCCACCTGTGTACAAATAACAGTAGTCAATCCTTTCTTTTAAACACTGATAAAAATCTTCCGGACAAAATAAAGGGACAAAAATTTATTCCTCATTAGCATAATGCTAATTAGAACCTGGAAGGACTTTAAACAACACATTGGGAGGAGAATTAGAATTTTGAAGTAAAATATTTCTATAAAATAGGACATATATGAGGGCTTACATCCAGAAAGCTGACGGCACAGGGGAGAATGAATCGTGTCTTCTGAACTGTTGGAGCACACAGATATCCGGTTCCCAGCACTAAGGTCTGGAGTCCAGTCATTAGGAGATATAGGAGACATGGAGCTATCCTCACCACTTTCGAGCTACAAAAAAAGCAATCTTCTTTTTATTTTAGGAAATAAATAAATAAATATATATAAAACACCTAGTATTATCTAAAATTCTGTCATTAAAACATACTCTAATCAGTCATAAAGCCTTAAAACATTAAGCACAATATTGTGTGGCTTTCTCTTGTGCCACCAAAACAGTTATGACCCCTCGAGGCACACCTCCACAAGAGGTATCTGGCACTATAACATTAGCAGCAGATCTTTTAAGTGCTGTAAGTTGCAAGGTGGGGCCTCCATAGATCAGACCTGTTTGTGTAGCACATTACATGGATCCTCCATTGGATTGCGATCTTAGGAGGTCAGATCGACAACCTTGAATTTATTGACTGCTAAGCCACATAGATACAGTAGCAAGCAGTGATGCACTGAGTGTTCTGATACCTTTCTGTTATGGCCAGCATTAATCTTTTTCAGCAGATTGCGCTACATAAGCTTTTCTGTGGGATCGGACCAGATATGCTGGCCTTTGCTCCCCACAGGCATAAATGAGCCTTGATCCTGTCCACTGATGACTGGCATATCCTCTTGAGACCTCATATAAGAACATGACATTTCCTCCCACCTTCATTGTCTATATCTCCTGGTACCATCCTCATATGAGGACTATAATTCTTTTGCCAAACTTCTTCCTGATTGAAGACATTGATTAAATGTATATCGGCTAAGAATAAAGAGGAACTGTCAGTAATTTAGATTATAGAAATTGCAATGTACACAACAGTAGAGTCCAGTGAGAATCAGTGTTAATGTTATGACTGATCAGACAACACAGACATAACACAGACTCAGACACAGTTTCAAATTTTCCATGATCATCCAGAAGAGGGAGACATAACCAATCGTTTGTGAGCTGTATTATTTCCATCAGTACTATAGTTACTAAGTTTCCTCTTTTTGAAGAACTGATCTACCTGTTCAGGCATTTCAGTGCTGAAAATTTTCTAAACTCACCCCTTCTTCTGCAAGGACCTTTTGTACCATCTTGGATGTCTTCCGGGTCATTGTGCGAGTGATGACGTTCCTCCATTTCTTCCCTAACTTTCCACTGTTTTTTTCAGTGTTCTCTTGGACTTCACCCTCTGGTAGCTAAGGGGAATTTCACAAAACACATTTAGGTTAGTTTTGTAAGAGAGTTTGTAGATGTTTAATCTCACCCAATGAATAAATTTGCATTTAACACTTTTACTATTACTAAGTGGAATTTGATTCTCAGTACACTCAGCACAGATAGACACTGACATGTGTGTGGGGGGTGGGTATAAATGCATGCTACCATGTGCCACAGTCTTGATACCTACAGTACATATTTGTCTTTGTTCTATAAAAGACAGCAGTAGAGGAAACAAGAGTGTTGTAATTTTAGTCTCTGATGTGTTTCTTTCTACACAGTATGATATGCAATGAAATGTATCACAAGACTTTTTTTTAAACAACCAAATGAAACAACCATTGTTTTGTTGTGTGCATGCTACGATGATTTTCAGTACATTTTTATAACAGAGTTTTACATTGTTGTTGGTGTGGTCACGCGGTAGTGAGTGCTCGCTGGAGGGAAACTCATGTCTGATTTCTTAAATATGTCCTCAGCTTCCTGCCTATCTCTAACATTGTGTTAATATAAAGTATGACAAAGCAACAAAGTTAAACTCTATTCTCAGTTTCTATTTCAATTACTTCCCGAATTTATACTCTTCAGATACAATGTTATAATGCAATTTAATGAATAAATGTATATAAAGCCTTTATGAAGGTTTCATGTGGTTTACAATTAGTCATTACCACAGTGACAACCAAGCTGTCTTTTGTGAGCTACAGTATGCACATGTCTCAGAGGTTGCAGAAGAGGAGTGGTCTCCAGTACTACTGATGTGCCAAACAGTTTTTATTATTTACTTAACTGTTACTTTACAGTCTACGAGGCTTTGTGATTAAGGTTTAATCATATATTAGCCTTCACAGTTCAGTATGCAAAATTCACATTTAGCTTTAAGGTGTGAAATTTGCATGCTTTTCTTAGAAGCTTGCTCAGGCTCTATGCTTGGCTAACTCAAATACGAAGGAAATCCTGACTAGGAAGTCTCAAATAGAGTCATTGTGATATATAGGTCACTGTTTAATTTCACCCTGATAACCCTGATGATGGTCTTCTAGACACCCACAAGGCTGCTATATTTGTTGAAGTGGAGCAAAGGAGTTATTGGAAAACTTACTGTATATGCTTATACAGTGTGATCTTCTTGTATATGATGACAATAAATGAATTTGTATTTCTATGTATAAAAAAACATAGTGAATGAGTCTGTGACATCCGTATACCCAATTACAGATCTTCTAGATTTTCTACTGTTGTCGAAATCTCACAGGGATTTGACAAATCCGTGAAAAACACATTTGGATAATGACAAATGGGATGTGAATTTTACACAGTTTTTTTTCTTGTTACAGAGTGCACATCTTGCTGTGTATTTTTTATTTTTCACATGTGATTTTTATTAAACATAATCAACATATTTTATAATTTCAATAATGTTAATGACATTATTATAAATGTATTCATTATTAACTATAAATGTATATTTGTTTACATGTAGGGATGTTATATTTTAAGAATAATCACTCTTTTTGCTCTGTGACCAAATACTGTTCATATGAAGTTAGTTTCATATTTTTTACATGCAGTTTTATATAATTCACATGTAAAAAAGTTATGATTACATTAGCTATGATCACCTTACAGATTTTTCTGTAAGGTTAGTCTCTGTGCAGAAACACTGACTAGCATGGGTAAATGCAGCAGTCTTACCGACTCTTCCAGGGACAGGTCAGGATTCACCACAGGTGAAGATGGCTTGGGTTTCATGAAATCTTTAAAGCTGCTGGACCTCTGCAGTGTCAGCTGTTGACACACACAAAATCTATTCAGACGAGTTTGACAGTGATAAAAGGTTCATATCAAAAGTTCATATTTCTGCTCTGAGACAAAATGTGTTTTCAGCGACAACTTTAATGATGGCAACAAAGGGTCGCCCCTTTTTTTATAGCACTTAGCAGGGTCGAGTTTTGTGACTCAAGAATTACAGTATGATAAATAACTTTTAATTGTACATATAAGTAATTAAGTGTACAATTAAGTGTATAAGTAATTAAGTAAGTAAAGTAAGTAAGTAATTAATTGAGTAAGTGTATAAGTAGCTAATTATTTAAGTGTACAAGTAAGTAAGTGTACAAATAAGTAAGTAAGTAAGTAAGTAAGTAAGTACAGTAAGTAAGTAAGTAAGTATGCAGTAGCTTGCTTTCAAGACAGAGCAATGTGTTTCCAGGATCTAGTCTGCAAACGTTTTGCAAAAGCAGTGACGTACACTCACTTCCTGTACTGAGATAAAGTGGCACAAATTATGACAGGAGATATGAAACAGTCACATTGTACCGAGAAAATGAAGGCTATCACATTTTAGCCAAACCACACAGTACTGAACCAGAACAACTGCCAATCCATTTATCAGAAATCATTTCTGTCTTTTGGTTTATACGTCATTTAAAAATAATGTTTGTATTTAAATATTTTGTGAAGATTTCCCCAAATCTCCATAGTATACAGTTAATTAGTGCACAGTATGTAAATGTAATACTGCATTAAAATTTGAATCATGACTAAATCAAACATGACCCAGTTTTTTTTTCTTTTTCTTTTCTTTTTTACAACTCTGGTTACACGTAACTGTCTTATAGTCTTATGTTTTAAACATTTTTGTTATCAGTATACAGGTATATACGATTCCACTCAATACTCTGATTGCATATTTTTTAGCATGTACATTAAATCTCTTTAGTGCTGTTTTTTCTGGAGAACCTTGCCATTTGGCGTTTTTTTGACTGAAACTTGTGGTTGATGAACAAAAGACGACAATGAAGTAAAATAACAGGGTTAGTGGAGCTAAGCGTAGGAGGTGAAGATTCCCTGTAAATGAAAAGGATCAGAGTAAGCAAGCTCTAAGCACAAACGTAAATGTCACTTTGAAGCCTTTTCATGACGCGCATAAGAGACTAGCACTGACGCTTATGAGACAAGAATAAATTCAGGATGTATGACGGTTTGTGTCTCTACAGGAAATGCTGCACAGCCATGCAACTCAACCTGAACAATAATACTGTGACTCTGTAGTCTCTCTACCTTACAACCTTTACAATTTGACCCAAGCAAGATGGTCAACTATTAAGTCATTACTCTTAAGATTACTTCAAGCATTATATAAAACTGGTGTTTAATCTGAGGTTACATGTATAGAACATATTCATATCATATTCAGGAGATTTTAACTGTTTGCGTTTCACTACAGGGCATCATGTACAGTATGGTTATCACACATACATTCAATTCATGTAACTTAGAACTCCAAGATCCATGATTTCTTCTATCATCACTTTACTACTGTCCTCCTTCTCTTCAACAGAGATACACTACTCAAACAAAACGACAAATTCTCACCTTCTTCTTCTGCACCTGGCCCTGCTCCTTTTCTGAAGCATTTGAGGGTTTCCTCCGTAACATTGTGCGCAGAGTGGAGCGATTTCACTTGAGGAACACAATTCTAACTGTTGAGGTAAGAAACAGCTCCACCACTCAAGTTACAACTCAGCTACACCAGCAAGTTGTCAGTTGTACTGTCACACTAACAAAACCAACCAGAGGAAGAAAGACAGAAAGCTCTTCTTTCTCTCTGCCCTGTTGAGTGAAGAACTCTGAATGAGAGGAAGTCACATGACTAGACAGGAACTACTTTTTTTCTACAGGTTGGATTTGGTTAAACCAGTTGTTTATATCTGTTTAAAAGCAAAATCTATTTAGCATCATGTGGAAGGGGTTCGAGTGGACTGGTTTTAAAGTAGGAATGTGATTACTGATGCAATGACATCTGATAATTGTTATCTACAGTATATTTGTTTAAATGTTGGTAATCATATCAGAAATATTTAGCATTTTTGGTGATTTCCACAGTTAAACAAACCTTTTCAGTTCCTTCACATAGACTAATCTTATAGTCTTATATCATCTTCAACCCAGGGAAATCTAAACGTTTGAAGATGAGTCATTCTGTGCATAGAAAAGTACCTTTCAAAATTATTCAAACATGGTGACCTCTTCATCCACCAAGAGAAAAAAAATTCAGTGCTGAACAGAAGTGAGAGTAACCTGAACAATGTATGACCTATTAAAATCACAAACCACTCTATTTAGATGAACATAAAAGGAGAGATACAACCTAACTGTCCTGATTTTTTTTCTTCAAAAATTAAGCACAAGGTTGTCTGATTCAAAAGCTGACTGATCTATATCTTTTGGTAGATAGTAAACAGAACTGTGTAAGTGAACTGCAGAGGAAGTACATGTGTGTGTGTGTGTGTGTGTGTGTGTGTGTGTGTGTGTGCGTGTTTGTGTGTGTGTGTGTGAGTTGGTAGTTATTTTTGTGCTGGCTGGCCACATGATATCGAGATGAGTAGTTCATTGTGATCCACATATACATCATGTGTACACCCATATAAATATCCTTCATAATAGGGAATAACTTGATTATTTTTTTTACTGTGAACAACAATTAAAAAATGACATGACGTGGACAATTTGCTTTAACATCAGCACAACAGGATGACCTCATTGATCTCAACATCTCTTTTTGGTTTACAAAAGTTCCTCTTTTTGTACAGCTTACAGAATTTACAACAGCAGTTTAGCAAAAACAGCTACATCTGTTGACCTTAATGCCCTTCATGTAAGATACATACATGTACGTATTACTTTCAGTGTCATCCTGTTGTTCAAAGCCCAGCAAAGCGTTCACAAAGAAGTAAGATAGAGAAAGAGAGCAAGAGAGGAAAGCGAGTAGACCGGATGTTCACAGAAACCACATTCACACCTTCCTGCAACTCTGGTAGAAACGTTGCCAAGCAACAGGCACTCCAGTGGTATTTGTGCTTCACTTGTGGCAAAGGCAAAAAATATTGTTAAGAAGTACAGTGTGATCCTTGGAGAAAGCTTGGTACTCTTAAATGATAATCTAAAAACATATCAATATATAATGGGAATTTCTCATTATTTTCTCTTTATAAACATACTGTATAATGACAGTGAGCAGTAACTCTGGAAGATTTAAGGTCATCGGGAGAGGCCTGTTTTAAGTATCGCATCACAATGATAATTATACTTCAACACCATTTAATATTGTTAATATCCTTCTCCTAATCCAATTACAGTACTTCAATTCATAACAAATGTTTGAATATTTGAATATCACCTACAGTATTTTATGCCGAGAGAGCTTCAAACTATATATAATTTCAGCACACCTCAGCCACTGGATACAGTGCGGGTCCCAAGCCCGGATAAAATGGGAGGGTTGCGTCAGGAAGGGCATCCGGCGTAAAACCTGTGCCAAGTTGTTGTGC
>JAOTQY010000034.1:20020527-20032305 GCA_026413445.1 Dolichallabes microphthalmus
TTTATATTTAACTTTTTTTTCACTCCTGTTATTTACTTGTGACTTATTTCTAAGCTTTGGCAATATGAATGTAAATATTTTTCATGCGAATGAAGCATCTTTAAATTTTGAATCTATTTAACATTTTATCACTTCTATCAATAACTCAGACCTCCTTCATATATTCAATGTTTTTTTAGCGCATATTGAGCTAAAGACTTGTGGAATGCTAGCCTTGTCAGCTCAGTAGAAACACCAGTGTTGACATTTGCCTATATGACCATTCTTTCGGTAATATTCAACATACTTGATTTTTTTTTCAACAGCAACAAACATCCGCTCATTTATTTTTGTCACTATATGTAAGCCTGGTAATTACGATGTGTAGAATAAACAGGAAAGTTATTATTCATGGAAGCAGACAAATAACAAGAAAAACATTTTGTCAGATAAGAAACCTTTTTTTAGCCAGGGATGAAAAACACCTGTGGAATGATTAATTTCATAAACATGCCCTGAGCAGGAGTCATCTTTGTTTCTTTTAAGCAACATCATGAAATGACTAAAAATAAATGCCCCCGAAAAATATACCGTTTTATTTACAGTAGTTACAACAAGACCTCAGCCGTCATCAGCGGTAGTAAACGTGCAGTATGCATAGCATTCCTATATTGAATGAATTTCCTGTAAACATCCAAGTGCTTCCTGTGTCAGATCCCAAACCTTTGACATACCAGCTTGTGCAGGGTCCCGGGTTCCGGATAACAAAAGCCACTTCCGAAGAAATGGCATAGGAATTCAATGGCATCATAGCAGATCATCCGTTAGTATCAACAAATGGATGAAAGGTTACTAAGGCGGAAAAAACTCCACCTCACCACCATAACGGCATATGATTAAGAATAATGTGATACAAATGTTTTGACTTTGCAGTCTAGTTTAGAATATGACACATATTTTAGACTGGCTCTTTACAAAGGGTTATATCCTTTTATGTCTCATTACAAAGTTATTCCTTAAGACAACTGATAACTCAGAAGAGACATCACAGTTTGTTACTTCATACTTTTTTTGTTTTAATTACATTGTTATTAATTGTTTTAACATTGAATTTTTAAATAGTTTTATGTTGCCGTCAGCAGGGAATTGAGCAATAATACAATTTGTGTTGTTTTGGCTTTGCACCCAAGAAATATTGAATTAGATGAGTAATGGAAATGAAATGCAATAGAAAGTATGGCGAGAAAGTGTAGAATGTCAGCTTAAATATGAACATCGATATCAGGTTAACCACATTGACATTACAGCCCATTCATAGGGAATAAATACATTGGCTCCACTATTACAGTATATATTTAATTCTGATTAATATACATAATTTAAATTATTACAGAAATTTGGATTATAATTATAATAATTTTTTACTGATTAAATACAATCCATACACTTTAATAGGAACACCTGTACACTTGCTCATTTATGCAGTTATTTAATCAGGCAATCATGTAGTAGCATAAAATCATGCAGATACAGGTCAAGCACTTCAAATAATCACATCAACCATCAGAATGGAGAAACAGTGTGATCTCAGGGACTTGGCATGGTGGCATGGCTTTTAGTGCCAGATGGACTGGTTTAAGTACAGTTCTTCAGATACAACAGTATCTTCACACACAACAGTCAATATGTATTTCAATTAGAGTAGAAAATTAAGGGTAAGCCCTGAAACCAAAGGAAACTAGCTGCATTGCAGAGTTGGCAGTGTCATGGGCTCTCTAACCCCAAGCTGTCGTGCTCTGAGCTGAAATGCAGGGACTCCATTATGACACACAACGTGTAGATGTAGTAATGTCATATCATGCCAAAATGTTGATCTTGTCTAATTTTACTCAATATATCACTGACTGTACACAGTAGGCAAAAACCCTAATGTCAATCAACATACTCCTATTTATAGCAAAGTTTTAGCGTAGATTTAAAGAATTTAATTTCTTGTTCGACTGCCACCATCACATGCTACTGTACATGCCATGCATATTTGAGATGATGTACTGCAGCAGGGATAGTTCCTGGACAATGTGCATTAGCAAATTATCTAAGAGCTAAAATAGGCTCTAGGGAGGATAACCACCTTTAAACTGAACCTTAGCCACTTGAAGGGTGAAAAGATTACATCATGAGCAGTAAGCTTTTCAAGTGGGCCATTTAAAAATGGAAGGTGCTCATGTTGGTAAGCCTGGGTGTTGGGGACATATTTGCCCTGGGGCAGGTGACTCCAAAAACAATGCCTGCGCAGTGTGTGGAGGGTGCAGGAGCATGGACCCAGAAACAAGGGCTTGAGTGAGTAAAACGACTTTTCTGACTATCTTTACAAGTGGGATGCTTTATGTTTTACATGACAAATGCAAACCATCCATCATGGCTTTCTGTCTATTCAGCAAGTTCTTAATTGCTTTTTAAGTGCTTCACCAACCTCATTCTCTGGGGTTAGCTTCCTTATCTTTCCTAAAAACTGAATTTATAAGTAATAGCCATTATTTGACTGAATTCTTACAAATTTCCTATGAGAGCGAATTCGTAAATGAATATTGTAGAAATGTAATTTGCTTGCTAAGCTCCACTGTGTTAAATACATTAGGAAAACTGGTCATTTTTAAGTGCTTTTAGAAAAAGATAGATTTGTTTTGCATACTAATTTACAGAAAACACAATTTGGTCATTACAAATAGAATGGTGCTGTAACACCACAAAAATATCCTCAAGTATGTATATATTAATGAAAAGTTAAGCAATGCTTCCATCATGATTAATTTATGCATGTACTGTACCAATTCCTAGTGCATCAGTAAATAATGAAGCACAGTGGCAGCCAACTGGGTCAGATCTGAGTATATAAATAATGCTAAGGTAAATCTAATGGTATTCTTTTTGTATATGTTTTAGGCTAACTAATCCTTTTAGACAGTAGGATTATGCTCTGGTGTATTCATGTAATTTTGTACAGTATAAGTATATTGTCATTACATCTATGTTAAAATTCAGAAGCCAGTGACTCTAATTGCTGAATTAGAGATTTTATCACTTTATTAGTTTTAATACCATACCATACCATAGTTAAAATTCGTAATTAGTTCTATTTTTATTTCCATTTATGATGTATTCTGTCTTAGGTTAAAGTTCAGGATTGGATGTGTGTAAAAATACAAAACGCATTTAATAGTTAAATATTGCTTTGAGCCACAGTATGTGTAGACCTAACAGAAAGGTGTTACCAATTAAACAGAATTTCTATATTCTCATATAGGCTTGGTGATTTGTCTGCACTGTTAACTAAAATAATGACAGCTTATAGAGTTAAACACTAAATGCTCACTTTGATAAGGTGAACTGTTGCAAAAAAATGAGTCAAGAATATAAAAAAGTAGATGTGTCCGTTATATAGGATGCGACAAGAAAAAAAAATTCCCTCAGGTAACTGTAGTTGTCAAAGAAAGTCTTCTGTCATTGTCTGACCTACAGGTTCATTATGCACCGATTTTCTGGCATGCACGGAGTTTGAAACAAGAGCATCTGTTATGTTATTACCATAAACCTCTGTAACCCATCTTCCTTTTCCACCCCCCCTCTTCCTCTGTCTTTCAGTGGGAGGGCTGACGTGAGGGGTGGAGGGGTGTAATTGGGGGAGGCCCTCTTTTTCGTGTGACCCCTGGAGTCAGTTATATAAGACACATGATCGAGCGAAGCCACTCTAAGCAAACAACCACCATACACAAACCTGCCACATGCTGACTGCCTTCACAGCTCTACTGAACTTGGCGCACACTGCAGCTCTCCTATTCTAGGAGGAGGAGGAAGAAAGAAACCGTGCACATCTCTGTGGGAGAGCTCCAACCAAGACCTGCCCTCAGTCTTAGAGTGGCGCTGATATACAAACACATTCACAGAGCCCATTCACACACACACACGCACACATACACCACAAGCGCACACAGACACACACACAGCCACACGCGCAGGAGCAAACAGTATCTCTCCCTTTCTCTCTGTCGAGCTCACCCACCCTCCCTCTACCTCCCTTCTACACACACTTACACATTCACACACACACACACACATAGACACACGCACACTACAGTATATCAGCTCACGACTAGAAGGGAGACGGAGGGGAGAGCAGAAATGAATGTGAAGATCCTGACGCTGGTGATTGTTCTGCTGCTTTCTCTGCTGTGTTCAGCCTGTGCTGGTAAGTCAGGGAGCATGCAGGCTGTTGCCTGGAGCCTCCCTATGCTCATCTATTTTCTCTCTCTCTCACTCTCTTGCTCTATCTATATGCTGTTAGCTTTCAGCTTGGCTAGAGGCAGCTGTAGTTGATCAGCTACCCAGCGTAGTTAGCTTTCTGTGGCTGGGGAGAGGAGGAGAAACAGCACCTGGGCTGTACACTGTACTGCACTGCAGAGGTTTGCATGTTGTTGTGTATTCTTTTGGTCTTTTTTTTTTTTTTTTTTTGGCTTCTTGACTAAAATGCTGTCAATTATTTGACAGAAGGAAACCAGACTCTTTAACGATATAATGATTGTGTAATATATTGATGATTATTCCTGTATGTGTCATGTATTGCTAAGCTAGCTTTGAGGTCTATGTGCTGCTGGGTCTCATAAATGTAACACATATGCTTATTATGATGTTCCTCCTATTTTATGAGGTGTTACACAGGGAAGCATCTTGTATAATTCATTCTGCCTGACTGATGTCTTTGAAAACAGCCGATGTGCTGTTAGAATTAAAACCTACAGTCAGGTGTGTAGTGTGGATTATTGCATCACCAGAAGGAAGACACCTTTCATTGTGGATTTTATTCTCTCTCAGTGTGTAGATGTGTATATATGCTGATTATATACATGAAAGGCTGTGTTATATTTCATCCCACACAAGAGTGTATGGGTGTCTGTTTTTAGTGGTGTGTAATTAATGTGTAGTAACAACATTACTACATAATTGGCAGCAGAGCTTTATCCC
Organism: Dolichallabes microphthalmus; assembly: GCA_026413445.1. Lineage (NCBI taxonomy): Eukaryota > Metazoa > Chordata > Actinopteri > Siluriformes > Clariidae > Dolichallabes > Dolichallabes microphthalmus. The sequence continues at coordinate 20,025,526 of JAOTQY010000034.1, forward strand.
AGTGGTAGGTCATTCAGGTCTTAGCTGGGAGCTTGTGTCAGCTGACCGTTGGCCGGCTTGCAGATGTGATGCAGGTCGCAGTCTGATGTTAAAAACAACAACAGTGACCCCTCTGTAGATCCCTGCATTTCTGACACCAATCAATTAACAAATGCTGGGAAGCATGTGTGTGTGTGTGTGTGTGTGTGTGTGTGTGTGTGTGTGTGTGTGTGTGTGTGTGTGTGTGTGTGTGTAAATGTGTCTGCAGGTGTGAGTTTGCTGATTCCTCACGGGGCAATTTCAGAGGACACAAGCTGGGATATGTACATGAGCATCAATCAGGAAATCACCTGGTAGGCAGGCACACACACGCACACACACACACACACACACACACACACACACACACACACACACAAACAATTTAACTGCTATTTAATTGTATAAATCCCATTATGCTAGCACCTGTTTATTAGTGCATGTGTTTAGGGGCTAAACTCATTCAGGGATCTACAGCAATCAAGTCTGATAGGTAGGTAAGTTAGGTAAATATGGAGGAAATCACACACATGCAAGGATATACAAGAGGCAGTCATACAATTATTATTATCGTATGAAACAATGGAAAACATTTGCCCAAATTATGTCTCTGGAAATGACTATGTTCATGAACATTGGCTCTTGTTTAAAACACCTGTGTGTATAGTTCCGCACGTTGCTGCTAGAGGGTCAAAAACCAAAGTGGCGCACCTGGTTGAAAAAATTGCAGAGCAACTTCTACATGACAACGCGCCAACCCATTCAGCTTATGAAATGGTGAAACTTTCGGGCAACTTGGGCTACAAAATGCTACCTCGTCCTACCTACTCCATCCAAGTGACTTCTTCCTCTTCCATCACTTGAAGAAACCAGACATTTGACCATGACAAGGTGCTTATGATGGTGGAACTTTTCCTAAAGAGCCAATATGGAAGGAAGCTTCTTCAAAGATGGTCTCCACCAGCTCAGCCATCATTTGGAGAAGTGTGTTGCCTTAAGCAGAGGATATGTAGAGAAGGACTAAGCTCTGAATCTGAAGAATCTGGAATCTGAAAATACACATAACTTACAGTAAATCACTCAAAACGCAACTTACTGTAATACCTGATTTGATGTGACAGGGTCTTTTGAGTCCATTGCCAATCCCAGGAACACTGAACACTCTCTCTAACACCTAGTGGTTTATATTGGCCAGTAAGAGACCAACAGAAACATCATGTAATACACCCAAGCTTAGGATCGAACTCCAGTCCCTGAAGCAGTGAGGCAGCAGTATTGCATAATACCTATTGCTCTACTGTTCCATGACTTGTTTCAGTCGATTTTTTTTTCATTATTTAAAGCACGTCCATAAATCTTTTTGATGCATCAAGACTTTGTACTCAAATCCACTAAGCTCAGATAGACACCCTAACACATCCTGCCGGCCAGCTGTCGATCAAACTGTAACCGTTCAACACAGCCATCATTCAAAATTGTATCAGCTAAAGCAGCAGGATTGTGAATGATGGGCACCTTATTCAGGGAGGAACATGTCTGTAGAAAAAAACGAAAAGAGTATAGAGACCGAGAGGAAATACTGTAAGAGGTGAGGGAGAGAATTTGTGTGTGTGTGGGGGGGGGGGACGAGAGAGAAATAGAATAAAAGGGACTTGGAAAGTGTAAAAGCAGCAGATGGTATGCAGTACTCTTGAGACTCGATTGTTTTGCCTGCATGTTTGTGTAGTAATTATATAATCAATTTGCATATTTGCATTCATTATCATAATTAACACTGTTCATATGCAATAATCAGTTAGATATTGCATGCACGGTCACAGAGAGAGAAAGAGAGAAAGAGTAAATGCTAGAGTTTAGATGTAAAATTATTGCCTGTCATCTAAATTACATGATTATATTAAACATTATACCGATCAGCCATAACATTAAAACCACCTGCCCAAACTTGCGTTGGCCCCCCTTGTGTGATCAAAACAGCTCCACAAGACTTTAGAGGGGCTGCTGTCCTGTATGTTGCTAGATTCAGCCTCCATGGATTAGACTGGTTTATCCAACATGTTTCACAGAGACTAAACTGGAATGAGATCTCGGGAATCAAGTCAAGTCAACATCGTGAACACCATCATCATTGTTTATCAGTCTGGCACGTGTTCACTTGCATTAGGTAGTACCGTTGCCAGGAATGTGTGACCTATCAAGTCTATTCCTTGATCGGACAGTCATGATTTGATAGCATAATTAAAAAGTTTAACGTTATGGTTGACCGGGATGTGCATGTTTTTTTTTTCTGTAAATACAGTATATTCAAGAGGCCATGAATGAGGGCATAAAATTTTTTTCAAATACAGTACAGTGATTAAACTCTTAGCCAGAATAAAACATTTGAATGGGCGAATGTTTTAAAGATGGCTGTCCGTCCATGATGACAATCCCAGCCAAAGAGGCTCTGAGCCCACTGCAGTCATTCCTGTGAATATTTAGGGAGTGGAATGCCTGATCATTGAAAATTGAATAATGGATACTGTACCTTTACACCAAATTGCCAAAGAGAAGCAACTGTTTTTGGCAACTGTGCACACAATCATTCCTATCCACCACTTGCACATTACAAGACCTTAGCTGGAAGTTATTGACATACCATCTGTACAGTCCTGATTCACTACAAGCCATTTCCATATGTTTGGGCTATTAAAGCAGTTCCTGGGAAGAGATGTGACGCAGGCAATCCAATCAAGTGCCCATATATAGAGAAAACTTTCTATGTTGGTTCCAAGCACTAGTGAAACACAGGGATATGTGCATCGTGTATTGTGAGCAATCAGAAGTCCTGGTTTGACATGAACTCCCCCTCATTAATTGTTGCCCTCTTTAAAGAGTGCAGTACAAAATAAGACTCTAATTACTGTTTTTTTTTTGTAATTAAAAAAAAAAGATTGTAATTAAGTAATTACACAGTATTCATTAGTAGTTTACTGCATACTTACCTATAAATTATAAAAATAAAAACATTGTCAGGTGTAGCACTGAATCATTTAGCATAGTCCTCTAAGCCACCAAATTAATATGTTCAATAATTGGAAAGGAGTCAAAAGCAGATCAAATCAGTTTTTATTTTCTCCGACAGCACTAATACTAATAGCATTATTGAAATTGTTTCACTTACTATCATTAAAATGCGCTATAACTGACCTTTAGCATTATTGCAATCCATTCTTCACACCACCATAGTTAATAAACACACACACACAAACACACACAAACTGTGTATATATCGACTTGCAAATGTGTTGACCTTCAAGTGGAGTAATTAAGTAAATTATTACGGCTGCCTTTGTTCCAGTCTTTGCCATATAGAAATGCTTTATTAAAAAAAACACAATATTTTCTGCTGGTAAACAAGCATGATCTTATAATATCTAGCTAATACTGTCATGTTCAAAAGTTAGTACCCCCACTGATAAACTGATGTTTTTGATCGTGAAAACATAATAAAATTATCTGATTGTAGCAGGTCTTAGTACTAGGCAAATAAAACCTCAGACGAACAAGACCATATACATTTTATTTACTGTGCTATTATTCATTTAACAACAGAAATAAAAAAGAAAAACTATGTGGCCAATATTAAGTACCCCCTTACTGCTTCCACAGGATTTAAGAGGGTAAGGTGCTGTCAGTCAGGTGCTGCAGACAAACACCAACATATAACGATTTCCACCGTGCCATTATTTATTTAACTAAAATAAAGCCAAAATAAAGAACTAAATACTAATTACCCCCATGATTCAATAGCTTATAGATCAACCTGAAGTAATCATTTCCTGTATGACTTTATCAGTCTCTCACTTCAATGTAGAGGAATTTTGCTGAAGTTCATTTTTGTCATTCGCTAATGCTCTCTTTAGGTCCTGCCACAGCATTTCAAATCTGAACTTTGACTAGGTCCAAACCCTCACCTTTTATTTTTCCTGATTTACTGGAGTGCTTCAGATCATTGTCCTGTTTCATTACCCAATTTCGCCCAAGCTTTAGCTGTCGGACTGATGCCCTTGCAGTTGCCACTAGGATACTGTAGTATACAGAGAACTTCATAGTCAACTCAATGACGGCAAGGTGCCCAGGTCCTGTGGCTGCAAAATAAGCTCCCAAATCATCACCCCTCCACTGCTGTGCTTGACAGTGGTTATGATGTGTTACTGCTGAAATACTGTTTGGTTTTCCTCAAACATGGTACTAGGCGTTAAAGCCAACAACCTTCTCCCGTCAACTCTCCCAAATAAACCGTACTTGTTTCGTCTTCTTGTAAGTGTGCTTTCATGGACTTTAACATTTAACATGCTCAGTGAGACCTGTAGAGTCTGAGTTGTAGCGCTTGTTTCTTTTTTTTTCTCTCTCTGAGCATTGCACAGTCTGACCTTGTGGTGAATGTGCTGGGACATCTACTCTTAGGAAGATTAGCAACTGTCTTGACTGCTTTCCACTTACAAATAATCTTTCTCCCTGTAAAACATTGAGCTTAAAATTGTTTGGAAATGGTTTTAAAACATTGATGTGGAGCAGCAATTACTCCTTGTATTCTTGTAGACCACTGCTTATGTCTTTCCCTCTTGGCATTGTACTACACGTACCTGAATGCTCCAGCCCAGCAAACTGCCAAAACTTTTGGCTTTTTCAATTAATCAGTGTTGAATTGCTCTCACATACACATTTTTCTCTTTCTCACAATTTGAACAAAAGCTTCTGTTTGTTCATCAAAGTTACCATGTTTGTTCAATAGCCCTGTAAGTATTGACGGACATTGGTTTCCTTTTTTTTGTCTTTTTTAAGAAGATCACTTGTGCCCTTTCTTTCGTAGCCACTGGGATTTCCCCTTGTGCTTATTTTCTTGCTGAGTAGAAAGAGCCCAGCAAATAATTAAGGCGGCTAACTTTTTCCCAAAAAAACAGGCAACACCCCCCAAACAGCCATAACATTAACTCCATTAACATTAAAGCCTAGGTTTTGGCTTCTGGCTCTGACCTCCAGGGGCATGACTCCACAATACCTCTGGCAGGGTGTGCTGTGTCTGGCACCAGGCCCCTTTGGATGCTGTGGGTTGCGGAGATCGGATTGGTATTTGCAGAGTTTGAACATAGTGCCCTTGTTTTGTTTTTTTCCAGTGGGAATGGGTGTGCCCTGGGTGCCCACAATCCTATCACCAGTTTGCTGTTGTATACTGTAGCTGAGGATCAAAGTTACCATCACCTGGCAGTGGGTATAATGTTATGTTAAAGATCAGTCTATCTGGATGGGAATATAATTATCAGATCACTGCAGAATTAAGGGGAAAATGATAGAGTAGCCTCAAAAGTAATCCTGTCTGAATCACACGTTTTTAATTATTTTATTGAAGGAATAAATTTTTTGTGAAACTACAGAAACCACAGGTTCATTATGCACCATTTCATTATTTTAATATCATATTGGGTATAATATCATGGGACAAACAGAGTTTCTCCTGTAGCCTGTTCAGATGGATAGAGGGACGAATAGACCGATGAGTACTTTATTAAACTCAAAAGGAAATTAGATTTATACTTGTTAGCAGCCAGCTCACAAATTCTAAAACATAAAACAAACAAGGTATGCAAAGGATATTACAAGCCTGAGGTTAAATTTAAAAATTCTCAGAGAAAAATAATTTATCTTGCTTACTCTAGAACCTGCTGGGATTTACCGGTATTTTTTTTTTTTCATAAAAAATTGGGTGCACACTGGCATTTGTTTCTATGGAGGTTTTTCTTTGTAGCATTTTGTATATTATTATTATTATTATTATTATTATTATTATTATTATTATGGTAAAAAATAACGCTTGATTTGACATCACTTCCTTACAGATAAAGTCATACTCAAATAAAGAGTGCATAGTCCATTGGCTTAGTCTTTTGGAATCTGTGATGATAGTGTGTTTGTACCTTTTGAGGACAAAATATTATAGGACTAAATATTATATTAAGTTATAGTCTTTCTTTCTTATACTTTCTGTTTTCAGTGCCCTTTCTGATGATGAGGTTCTTTTGGGTCCTGAGGTCTCATTTGGTCCACCAGGTGTCATCTTATCATGTCCTGCTGCCATGACAATATCACACTGTGCAGATGTCTCAGAGGACTGGAGTGTAAGACTGAAGAGACAAACACATGGAGACAACTGGGAGGTTAGAGAGTTATAATAATAATAATAATAATAATTATTATTATTATTATTATTATTATTATTATTATTATTATTATTATTATTATTATTGTGAAAATCTTACATTAATTACTGACAGTTCACTAATTGCTATTGTCATGAACTTATTGCTTCCTGAATTATCATTTCATGTGAGGCCTACTTCTTGATAGCAGATTCTTCTAGTCTAAAGCTTTACTTATTGACAGTGACAAATTTATAATTTTCTGCTGATATATTAAAGTATGAATATAACCATAAATCAAGAGTTATGGATTAGCAGAGTGTTTGTTAAGCTTGGGTGTTTTTATATGGACCCAATAAGCTAATGGTAAAAACAGATTAAAAACAGCTGGAAACAGTTGTCTATTTGGGACATCTTTTTTTTTTTTTTTTTTTATAAATTTAGTTTGTCCAATTCTTTTTACCCCCATTTTCTCCCCAATCTAGTCGTGTCCAATTCCTACCCGTCGCTAGGGGGGGCTCCCACATTAAGGCTGCTTACTACCGTTCAGCCGGGAGGGTCGCAGACTATCACGTGTTTCCTC
>JAOTQY010000034.1:20098974-20109832 GCA_026413445.1 Dolichallabes microphthalmus
AAGTCGCGCGAGTAATATCCGTCAAGTGATCGGCTTTTTTGATCGGCGCTTTTGGTGTTCGCCGATCAAGCTGTTTTCAGCCAATATCGGCCGATCATGATCGGTGGCCGATCGATCGGAGCATCACTAGAAATGATGCACATACTCCATTACAGACAGACTTGACAGCAAGTTGGGCTACAGTAGATCTTCTGTGGGATCAGACCGGAGGGGTTAGCCACCACTCCCTGTGCACATCAGTAAGTTTTGTGCTCCCATGACCCTGTCACCACTTCAGTGGCTGACAGGGTCATGGGCCATTTTTGGTAGGTACCAAGACCTGCCCTTTTGGAGATATTCTAACCATGAATCCACCACATAATAAACCCTTAATAAAGTGGCTTAGATTCTTAAATTTGCCTTTCCCCCTACCATCATATCATCTGTTACAGCAGACTGTTCACTTAGCGCAGAAAATACTGTAAATCACACCCAGTAACAGATGCCACTGTAATTAGTGAGTGTTACTCACTTTACCTGTTAGTGGTTTTAAATGTTATGGGTGATGGTGTACATATTTTATTAATTATTTATTAAATCATAATGTATTTGAACAAATAAATAATACTTTAGTTTAAAGACAGAGTGTGATGGTATCCAGTGAAGTCTGAACGGAATCTTTAAAAGCAATTTCAAAGGACTTTTTTGGCTCCCGGCAGTGAAATTCTATAAACTTGTTTCTTGTTAAGATAAAAATTCCTAAAGCGTTCAGAACTTTATATAACAGAAAATGTTCATTAGGGGGTTTTCCAGGTTGGCACAGATATTGCAAAATTATTAATTAAAACAATGACTTGTCATAAAAGGCTTATCATAAGTAAATTATTAACAGACTATAGTGAATTAGGTGGATTTAGAACATACAGTACATTTCAAAGCTCAACTTCTAGAATGTCTTTATACCTGTTTACAGAGACGAGTGTCATGTGAGCTTTCAAGACAGCGTTGATAGAGTTCGTAACACACCACAGGCTCAGGGAGAGCCTCCAAGAAGATCAACAGAGCTTCAGCTACTGAATGGTTACTGCCAGCTGATACACACAGTTAGGGTGCAAATACAAACTGAACACACACACACACACACACACACACACACACACACACACACACACACACACACACACACACACACAGTAGCCTGGCAATTTTGGCAATGTGAGGACAGACATGGTAACATTTAACTAAACTGAAGAATGCAGGACTGAGAAAAGTTCTGTGGCAGTGGGCAGAGACAGACTGCAGGAGAAAGTAAGGCAGTAGACAAGGAAAGAGAGCACAACAGAGAGTGTACTGTGTCTCATTAAAATAGCTCGAGTTCCATTATGAAAAGACCAAAAGAGATTCAGGGTGTAGAATTATATCAAGTGAGAGAACAGGTTCCGCAAAGAACATTTAAATCTTGGGCAGTTTTAATATCACAAGTTTGATTTGACTTTCATATTTATAACACCTGAAATATACATTGGGTGTGTAATGTCATGCTTTGGCTATAGTTACCAGAAAAAAAAGTTTACCATCAAGTCACACCCAGGATGTTAACTTGGGGACAAAGAGGTTAAATTTGTATCTTCAAATTTCTATAGCCACTATATTTTACAGGAAAATGAACAAAACTGGGACATTTTTCAAATAAAACATTAATTACTAATTTTTAGCAAAAAACTGCAAAGGATGCCTAAAACATCCCTGCATGGCTCTGGCTGTCACAATGAACCAACTGTGCCTTCCACGAATGTTAAATAAAAGCCCCCTTACAGAAACCTCACCTCATTAGCAGTAACACATTTTCTGTATGTGGAGCATCTGCCTAGTGTAAGCTGTTACTATAGCAACTATACCAGTTATATATGGGGGAGCTCTATATAAGATGTGAACTTATGAAAACGCGTTTTTAAAACTAGACTGTTATTTATTAAGTTCATATTTAAATTTCTACAAGATAAAAATTTGCTGGTCCATTAATCAAGCAAAAGTGAGTGCAGGGAAACATCTGCTAGAAAAACATTTCCACATTACAGTTTGATGATGATACAGATGATGCAGTAGAGCACAGAGTTAACTGGGAGGAAAAGGATACGGATGAAGTCCGGAATACTGGTGTCCAAACAGTCAATTATATACTGCAACTCCTCTTGCAGGCCAGGTGTCTGGAAAAGGTCCTCCTAAAAATAATAATTTAAATTTCACTTAAAGTATACCTTTAAAAATACCTGGGGCAGATGGAAAGGGTTTTTAATATTTTTCATCTCTGATTTTAGGATTGATTTTTAGTTTTAGTCTTTCTTTACACTGCCATTTTAAAAGAACTCTAAAAGGGAATATAGGAATACATATATGTATCCTATATGTTTGGATGGTTTTTATGATTTTAAAATGTGTCTGTCAAAAAGGGCAACAATTTAGCATGGCACAAAGCAGTTTAATATTTTAAATATAGCAACACATGGCTAGAATTTAAAAACATTTTATATGATGAAAGCAGTAACTGCATAAAAACTAAAAATATATCACTGTGCCTTAACAATAAAAAGTAAAACAGAGATTCCATAGCAGTCCTACAACCTACCTCGTTCCATTTTAATTGGTTCCTTGACACTATGACAGCTTTAATCTACACCAATCGGCCATAACATTAAATCCCAAAAATTAATCTCAATATTTTATGGGTTCCCCTTGTGCCGTTGGGGCAGCTCTGGCCCTTTAGGTGAAACCAAAATGAAAAGCTATGGAAATGCAAATTTTCTTTTAACTGGTGTGTATATGTTGATAAATGACAATCACACATAAATTACCAGGTCCATGCACATTTAGTGACGCCCGCAAAAATCAATAAAAGAAGTTGTTCACAATGCTCAGAAGTGAAAGTTATTTACAATCATGTTAATTAAAACCAGTAATTTTACTGCACAACAGCACTCGAAAAGTTAAAGAAAAACAACGTTGATTGTAAAGTGTCCTTGAGCTCTGGAAAGGCGCTATATAAATAAAAATTATTATTATTATTATTATTATTATTAAAGAAAAAGAAATGGTAAATGTTAGGGTTTTCTAGTATTGTGTGAACTTTACATCCTTAACATCTCTGTTTGTCCTCTGCCACTGGTCTATAAAACAACGCCCTTGCAGCGCTTCCACATTCATACTTCATATTGCACACTTTAGTTCTTCCTGGAAAATGCTGAAGATTTTTATTCCTTTGTTTTAAGTAATGAATTTGACACATGGCGTCTGGCCAAAGGTTTAAATATGCGCATAAAATGAGCATTTTTTCCTTCAATTAATTTTAAATGTTAAATGTAAATAAAGTAAGGAGAAATTTAAATTATTGGATGTGAAAACAGAAGAGAAATGATATGGATAAAAACAGTGCCCAGCTGATGCATATGAAGAACATTAAACAGTAAAGATGTTTTCAGATAGATTTTGTTTTTAAATCTTTTTTTTTCTTTCTATTTTTCAAATGGAATGACTTATTATCTAGGTTTCTTTCTCCAAACAAAAAACAAAAACATATAAAGCCAAAAAATAAATAAACAAATATAGTTATGCACAGGCAATATGACGCATGTATGCAGTTGTTTTTCTTTAGCCATAACTCCAGCCTTCAGTCATATTCACTTTTTTTATCTTAATTTATGGGTTTATGTTAGCAGGCCTTGCTTATTTTTTATATGTCAATAATTTAAAATGACGCTTCCTCAAAATGTTTTCTCTGTTGTTTTTAGTCCATGTTCTAGTGAAATAACAGTTCTCAGTTATAGTAAAATACTAAGACATGTGTAGCCAGTAATGCTGCACAATTAAGCACATAAACTGCAATAAGGAACCTGTGGAATGATCTATACGCAGCACTTTACAGCAGGGAATAGACGCATAGCCAGAAATGTATGCAGAGTATGACAAAACTTTAAGTATTAATTATTAGCTGTTAACCTAGTTAAATACATGTAAACACTAACAATAAAAAATTACAATTACAATCTCACAGTTTTTCACATGATGTTAATATAAGCCAAAATAATGTGATTTTTTTTTTTTTTTTTACAAATTGTGTATCTTTTCAAATGGGTGTTCCTGCAACATCAGAGGGTGGTCATAGGGTAACAGGGGAATTAATATGCCACCCCTCCTCCCTGAGAGCAAGTCCAACTTTGCCCTCTTGGACTCATAGCCATGGGTGTCTATGGGAGCCTGAGGACATGTTTTTGAAAGCGACTATAAATAATTTTCTGTAAAGTATCATCTTCTGTAAAGTTTGCTGTGAATACAATAGATAAATAAGCAGTTTAAAAATATATTCCACATACTGTACTTCCTGCACATTGTATACTTTCAAATCGATTAAACTGAGGTTTACATTAATTACTTTTTCTATGCGTAAATTTACACACGCTCTGAAGCATGAAGGGAAACTTTGGCCAAAATTACAGGTTTTTTACCAAATATGTTGTATAAAAGCTTATCCAAATGATTTATAAATAAAGCCGTCTGTATTCGGCTTGATAAATAAGACCCAGTGTGTGTAGCAGGCATGATGGATTAGGGTTCTCACTGTACTCTTCTGGGTAAATTCTTAGAAACACTCAGCACAAACAATGACTACAAACACTGATAAGCTGGTAGTGGTGGTTTACCTGGTGACAAGCCTTGGTGAAAAGCTGGTTGACAAGCAGCCAGATCTCCTTGGGGATCTTTAACGGTTTGTCCTCCATGTTGCCACTGTCCAACAGGAAGTTCATCTTGGATTTCTCCTGAGAAGTAGATTAATGATAACCTGTTAGAACAATGCAAATCAACTTTGAACTGTGATATAATTTTCTCTGTGCTGCTAATAATGCATAGACTCATTAATCCAAACAGGGATATTTTACACATTAGTGGTTTAAGGGAGGTTAAGCAAGTCACATTTATTAACAAGGAACTGTGAGACTGAAGGGGGGTCTATTTAGTCCTAGACATCTCACATTCCTTTACACACAGTAAATGTATCCCTTAGAACTTAAAATGCATGCTGACATTTCTCCCTCTCTCTCTCTCTCTCCCTCTCTTTTACACACACGCACACAATAACAAAATTTGTACAACTGCTGTCTCTACTTTTAGCACAACAGAATGGGCGCACCCTAATACGGTCACAGGTGTTTCAAAATAATGGCTGATGGGGTCATACAGTAATAATGTATGCCTCTGAAACACGCAAAACCAGCCCTATAATGTATTATTCACACAGATCTTGGTTCACTCATCTTCAAATTTGCAGTGACCCAATTACCTGTAAGTTAATCACAGGAGTGTAAACACTGTCACTAAAACCAACAATGACGTCTGTACTCAGACATGCAGTTCGGTCAGATAGTATTAATGAGATGTATTAACATTTAATGTGAAGTTTTGAGAAAGTAACTTCTCAACTCCTGAAAACAGGAAAGTGCTCTATTATCCCGGTGATGCCATAGCCATTGGTGACAAGGAGACCAACTGGCAGTGCTCTCTGGCTGGGAAGAATGGCATTACTCTCTCTCCCCTGTTAATCACACCAACACTGGGAAATCTACTGCCTACTGTAGCTCAATACTGGGTTAACTTCAAGGCTGATGATCAGTTCTGATTGACTCAGCTTTGGATTATGAAGCTTTAAGTGTTGCTGTTTATTTTACTGTTTGTTTATTGAGGTAGCCTTCATCCATAGTATTGCTGTGTGCCTACATAAAGTTGTGCTGCATGCCAAAGCAGGATAAATCTTTATGCAGGTCATTTAAAAAAAAAACCTACAGAATGTAACAAAAAATTTGTGAGAAAGTTTTTAAGCCAATTTCATTAAAATAGTAGGTTGCAAGTGAATTAGTTTGATTATCCATCACCATTTTAACATTATGTGTTAGCTTATTTGCATTTAAGGCTAGACAATGAAAAAGGTAATTTGTAAATGTAGTGAAAGAGAGGGATTTTGAAACATAGTAGAATGCATGACTTAAGTGGTATATCACACCGTGGATACAGTACTGTATATCCCCATGGAGGGGCGGCTCAGTTAAGGCTCTGGGTTATTAAAGAGGAGGTCGGGGCACCGCCAAGCTGCCATCATGCTGCTTTTAGGCAAGGTCTTTAACCCCATTTGCTCCAGGTGTGCTGTATCCTGGCTGACTTTACGCTCTCACCTCAGCTTCCTACCTTCATTCATTCATTCATTCGTCTTCTATACCACTAATCCAGGGTGCCAATCCATCACAGGGTACGCAAACTCACACAAACACACACTACACTCTACAGGTCTTTGGACTGTGGTAGGAAACAGGAGTATCTGGAGGAAACCCACCAAGCACAGGTAAAACATGCCAATTCCACACACAGACGTGGGATTCAAAACTGTGGAGGTGTAAGGCCCCAGTGCTAACCACTATGTAACCATGCCACCTCGGAGACTAAGAAATGCTAATGAAGGTCATTACATACTACATTGTTAAAAAAAAATGCAAATTATAGATATGGAGTATAATGTGTTACTTTTAATTGTATACTTTTAAGTTTCTGTGGAAACCAAACACAAGACTGGGAACTACATTGGAGCTACTACTTGCGCAAGGGCTTGCAAGATAAATGATGATCCGTCCATCCATGGAAAAGCTTTTCCACTGTCTGGGCCTGACAGAGAAAAATACCAGTGGTGTCCTGATCTGACTTGCCCTAAACAAATATTTCAAAGTTAACTTTAATCCCTTGGCAACCTCACAATAAACACTGAATTGGAAATATATCAATCCCCGCTAACTTCAAACCTTCATTAATTAAACCGTGTATATGATTCCAGCCAGTGCCCACACCCCAGCCACTGAATGCAGTGCCGTTCCCAAGCCCGGATAAAATGGGAGGGTTGCGTCCGGCATAAAACCTGTGCCAAGTTGTTGTGCGGACTGGATATTCTGCTGTGGCGACCCCTTGCCGGGAGCAGACGAAAGATCAACAACATATTATTCTTTTAATTATCATATCAGGCACTGTCACGTCAATAAGTGTCTAAGATAAAGCAGCAGTGGTATTTACAAACCAGCAGTAGTGATAAATATAAATTATATGAGCTGCAACTGCAAAGATCCTCAATCGTTGTCTGAACAAGTCACTGAATTTGATGGGGAAGAGAAAAATATGGCAATAAACAGGTATAGGGATTGTTAAATGTGTTAAACAGGACATGTTGCAAAGCAAACAAACCTTTGCAAACTGTTTCCACACATGCAAGTCTGTTATCTGACACATACAAAGAAAACATGACCACACCACACATGGAGTGTAAACAAATTGTCTCCAACTTGTAATTGAAACAATTTATAACAAATCAGACAAAACAATGCAATATCCCTTCCAATAGAGGAATCTGTAGATCTTTACCTTCTCCGTGTAGCTATCTTCTCCCTGAGAGTGAAGCAGGCCCAAGAATTATTGGTTGAAAAGGAATGGACAATGCATGCAGGAGAGATTGAGGAGAAAAAAAGAGGACAGGAAAATTAGATAAACAGTGAAAAGAAAGCACTGTATATGAGATGGTAAGCATTTTCACTCACCACTGGTATGCAGATTAAATAGATAAAAAGAAGTGAAAGCAAAGTTTACTTTCTGTCATTTTTGGATGTATGAAAAATGGCAAAAAAAAAGAAAAGAAATCAGATAAATTAAAAAGACAGAGCATTCTGAAGAGCTGGATGATATTAAACATGCTGCATGATTTTGGAAAGACTCATATTGATCTGTACTGCTTATCATTCCTCAGGTTCTTGTAAGAACTATTCCAGAATGGCTGACTTTTACGTCTTAAAATAATGAGTGACATCATTGTTGTTGTTTTTGTTACTTAATGCCATGCATATATGGCCTACAGTGACCCTCAAAATAACTATAGTGCATTATGAGACACTTTACATCGCACATGTTAATATGAGCAGGAGACTATTGTCTTATTCTAGCACCTTCATCAACTTCAGCTTTTAGATTCAACATTAAAAAAAAAAATTGCACTCAAATACGACTATTAATAAATGAAGTTTATTCATATATTATATTAATTATATATTATATGTATTAACTAAATGTAATTTTAGTTATCTCATACAGTTGTTCTCATCTCTGGTCCTGGAGAACCACTGCCTTGCAAATTTTAGTGTTTCCCCTGTTCTATCACACCAACTTCAATTAAAGAAAGGCTGTTAATTAGCTGATTAGTTCAATTACAGTAAGTGTGCTGGGAGCTAAGAAAACCCAAACATGCAGGGTAGACGTCCTCCAGAACCGGAGTGGAAACATATTACTGATTTAGACCTGAAGTTAATGTGGTAAGAATCGATAATAAAACGTTAAAGTGATTTTAAGATGAAGTTGGTTAATGATAAACAAAGGTTGATGTTATGTATGAAATGAGTTTGATATTGAAAAATCAAACATTCAAACAGTATTCTAAAATTTACAACTTTATGCCTTTAGTCTTGTCTAAAGAACTCTCTTTCTTTCTGATCCACAATGTGTGTGAGTGCTCTATTAGAGAAGGAAGGGGGTTATACTTCACACACCCCCACACCCAACCATCATGACATTACATACTAGAGTCTGGTGCAAAATAAAAGTGTAAAAATCTTTAGACTGCAAACAGAATTATAGGTTTTAGACTAAGCTCATGTTTCAGGTCCTATTGCCTTGACCATAAGACAGGCTGTCTCAATAAATGCCTTGAATGTTCTCTACAACTAACAACTAAAGACCTACAACGGCACGTACAATACACGTGTGAAGAAATATTCCAAAAAATAAAACCGATTAAACCCAATAAACTCATCAGCAGCCGAGTTCACACAAGAGAATTACTACTAGACACAACTAGAGCAAACTGACATTGGGCATCTTCATTCTGTCACCTTCAAAATGACTGGTAGAGTAACATTTTGGGGCTTGTCTTGAACATGTGCATATTGCAATCAAAAAGACAGCAGAGTGTTGTATATGCTTCCTGTGCAAAACAGCAAACATACAGTACAACAAAGAAACTGACCTCGGAAACAGAGGTTCACTAACCACAACTGCAACTGCAATCATTATTTCTCATCTCTAATCAGTTCAGTTAGATCTTTTGGTCTTTAATTAGCATTCCTGACCAAAAATATGAGATGCCAAGACAACCTCATTTCAGTTCAGTAAGCTTACAGTTCTGCTCTTAAATTTCGTTCTGAAAGTAGAATTCAATACATTCATAATTACAACCCTGAAACCTGCACAGAGCCCAGGGAGAGAAGTTTTATTGTGCATCATTAAGTTAGAGTACATTATTTACCCTCCCAAAAAATCACTATTTCTACAAGCTTGTACATGTAGTTTATTTCTCACCAAGTCGATGAGCTTGGTGATGGGAATTTCACGGATGGGTTTCTTCATTCGACAGAGGGTCTCCAGAGAGGTCCCAAAACAGCTCGGTAGATAGTTCCCTGACACAGTGATGAAATAGTCTTTCCCCCGGTCCAAGTGCAACACCAAGATGTCCTCGATTTTATCCTCTCCTGAGTTAAGCATCGTAACTGAGTCTTTACTCACATACACCTCCAAGGCTATCTCCATGGTCTCATCTGAAAATAGTAAAATCAACAACATGAGGCTGATTTTGACTGTTAAAATTGAGTTTCTTCAATATATGCAAAAACAGTCTTACATGACTGATACTCACTAGGGTCAAGAACACCATCATTGGGTTCAGCTCGTAACCAGGGTTTACAATACTGAGAGTCTGTGAGTTTGGGGATGAAGGCAAACGTACAGGGGACTTGACCGTCATTGGTAATGAGAAAACTCTGCTTCTGTAGCTGACGAAATTTCACGTTCTCAAAGTGGAACTGCCCAGAATGAGAGAACATAACCCAATACAGGATTAAGTCACTCACACATATTAACACATGCAGAAACATATATGGTTCCTATGAAGAAAAAGGCAGTGTTTAAGTCACACTGACGTCTAACACTTCTTCAAACATTTGCTTAAGCTTAAGCTGTTCAAGTTTGAGAATATAAAATCCGTATCTGCATCAGTGTGACTTAAACACTGGCTTTGTTACTTTGTGAAATGCAAATAAACAGCAAAATATTTACTGTCACAATTATAAAGGTGTTGGTCATTTCAAGAGCAAATTTGGCAACTCATTATTTTCAATATTTTTCTAACATTATCAAAGGAAACAATTGCATGTGTATAGAATAGAGTGACGTACATTACTCATATCTGCAGAAGACTGACAGGAAAAATGGGTGACTCTTTCAATATTCTCGTGCGTTTGTTTTCACTCTGCAGGTGACTCAATGAAAGGTGTTCATACACACTGAACTTGTAATGATGATCTCAGTAAAATGCAGTGCAGTTTTAATTATCTCTCCTTCATGACCTGATGTGTGGAAAACTCCAAAAGTCATATTCTACAGCTAATCAACATTATTTGATCATCTATAGTGGGAATGCATGTTTATGGTGGTCTAACTATAAAATAAATAAAATCTACATTCTAAATATATTTGCGTACTCATAGTGAGGATGCACAGAAATTTGGCCTAATGCGCCAGTAATGGAATAGTATAGTGACTGCATGTAAACTGAATAAATGAGTCATGAGCAATCAACACACTGCTAAATAGAAGCTAAATAAAGACAACAGTTCTCTTCCTGTCAAGATTATTTTGATCATTGGCACTTGACTTTGCTTAATGTGTACTAGTACTTTAAACATTCATTCATTCATTTTCTGTACCGCTTTATCCTTATATACAGGGTCGCGGGGGGCCTGGAGCCTATCCCAGG
>JAOTQY010000034.1:20112062-20125331 GCA_026413445.1 Dolichallabes microphthalmus
ACGGGAATCGAGCTTGGCCGGGAATCGAACCCGGACCCTGGCGGTGCAAGGCGACAGTGCTAACCACTACACCACCGTGCCGCCTACTTTAAAAAAAATTTTTTTAAACATACAGAAAACTATGAAATCAAAACAAAAAAAAGTTTGAAAACCACATACGCATGTCAAATATTTTGCAAGAAGATTTTAAGACAAAAAGGTTTTATGACAAAAATATATCAGTTTCCTTTGCAGGTTTTCGCTATTGTCACAGAAACAACCATATAAACAAAGAAGCCCATTCTAGTGAAAAACACACCCAAACACTCCCAACCCAAGTCATGTGGCAAAACGTGTTATTGGTATAACTTATGGTTAACTTAAGGTTATAGTATATCAAAACAAGACAACTTATAACCCAAATAACTCCATACCCATAATGCTATAAGACTGCTTATAGTCAGCTGCAACTGGAGTTACTCTAACTTCAAGCACAACTAAAAACCCAAAGCACAAAACAAAGACAAAAAAGGGTATGGTGGTTTAAGATGTTCAAAAACTTTTAATGACCTACTGTAGATAGAACCCAGACTTGAATCCTATCCAAAACTGTAAAATTACTTGATGCCTGAGCGCAAGAGATCCCCTCACTATTTTAAAGCTCTAGAGCCTTTTTGCAAGGAACAGTGGAATAAAACATGCAAACTTTTTAATCCCATTGTATATATGATCGATGACTATTTAAGCAGACCAAGTCAGTTGTCACTCTTGGTGTGTTAGAATAAAAAGGGCAGCCCGAGAGTGGCTGTTTCTAGATAAGATTGGACAGAACTGCATTATATGTACGGCATACAGACTTGTAACAGTAGGAGTAAGGTGTATAATCCTGCCTTGTACTCTCACCTCTCTTTGAGTCAATGACAATGAAGGAAGAAAGTCATTCTCCAATCTATCCATATCACGAACTATTTCCTCAAATACCTTCTTATAACGATGTTCATTTACCATCTTCACCTATAACAAACAGACACATAATAGAAACCAAAATATTTGTGTAAACAGTGAAAGAAATTAAGAAATTGTAAAAAAATATATAAAAAATAAAAAAATGCACCCGCACAAGTGCTAGTAAAATAATCAATCTCACCCCAATGCTAAAAAGACAGCTGACAGGTTTGTGATCACTGGTCTTCAGGTCCATATGGCTGCGGTAACACAACTGCTTGACACTGCTACCTCTCCACAAAATGCGGTCACACCAGGCAGGAATTCGACATTTGCCACTGAACCAAGAAACACAACAATAAAATAAAACAGAGAAATTAACACTGTTCACAACACTTTTATTTGTTTCACCTATGATACACAAGTTTTTTGTGAATTAGTTTGTTTGTTTTTTATGAAATACTGTGATGAACCTGGGCCAACAATCATACCTTGAGTCCCATCGGTCTGATTTTGCATCATACTTGTATGTGGGGATAAAATTGATTTCTCCTTCCTTAAAGTCGGTGAAGACACGTTTAGTCTGCCTCTGGTTGTTCAGCTGTCAGAAAGAAATGAAGGCAGAATAATGTATTATAATTACAGAGGAACTGTCACTTCACATAAGGCATATCCAACAGGAAACACAAAACATGACAAAAGGAAACAGGAACAACAAGTGATTCCAGTGACTGACTGTGAATTACTGTTCCCAAAAAAAGTTTTGAGAACTGAGAAGCCATATTCTTACTATATCCACAATGACTTCCTCTTTTTTTTTTACCTAACCATTTGGTTAAACACATGGAGCAGATTCTCTTAGTTGCACATACCTGATCATACTCCTGGAGCTTTCGCAGCTCGTTACCAGCAATGAGCTTTTTTACCTCAGCTGCATCATTTAAAAACAGCCTGTAGTTCAGATCTCCCAACCAAATTACAACACTAAGACAAACAAATTAGAACATTATCTGTTAGAAAGAACAGAATTGAACACTGAGACACCTACAGTAAACTCAAAAACTACTCAGAAAGTGTTAGAATCACTAAACTCACTGATTTTTGACAAAGGGAATGATACTAATTAAAAGCTTACTCATGTTTGACGATACTGAGTGGTGGATGCTCCATTAGGTGAAAGCTCAGACGGGCACAGATCTCCTTATAGTCCTGGTTGCGTCTCTCAAAGTCTTCGACATGGGCTGCCAGGTGTGAGTTCACAATGCAAAAGCTGGTGTTGTAAAACACAAACCGCACCGCCACACCTCCCTTATTTCCCTGTAGGTAGATAAGTCAGTCAGTAGTTTGAACCACAGCAATTTATTTCGAAGGTGTATGAACTGAAAATCATAGACTGGCAACTTCATTATCTTCTTAAAAATGGAAGAACTGAATGTTAAACTCACCATTTTGTTCATTAGGCCAGTTCCAACAGCTGCAGCAGCAACTTCACTAATGTGATTTTTATGCTCCTTTCTGACAAACACCACCAACATCATACCGACTAACCGAAAAAGGCGTATCTGAGGATTAAAAATGTCCTCCAGGTTAGCCTCCCGGGCTTAACATGTAATTTTTTTTGTACAAGCTATAAAACCTTTCCTGTCTTAAAAGGGTTACATAAAGGTCGATTTAAAAACTGAGAGTATAGACTTCTTATTATGTGGTCAGTCACTCACTTGTCTGTATTTTGCTTTGGAATGAAGACTCCTCTCCACGGCATCAACCCACAGCTGCTGTCTGGACGAATCCATGTACAATAATGCTTCTGTACTCAAATCCAATTCTTGAAACCTATTAAGGCACAAGTTTTTGTAAAACATGTTCCAAAAACAGCGATCCAAACATACACTGCTCTGAGGGAGCACCCCCCAATGTTCTGGCACTGGTAATTAATAACCATAACAACAGACTGATAAATTAATGGAATGTATGTGGATGAATCTAACTTATTTTGTGTTAATATAATACAGAATATTAACACAAAATATTGGTGACACGGACCCCACAGCATACACGTCAGGAGGCTCAGGGTCACAGGACAACCAGGGTTCCAACCTGCTATCAGGAGACTGGCCATTCACATTCCAGGTACCTGCAAAAAACCTAAAGGTAAGGAGGAAAAAGAGTCAGCATTACAATATATTGTACAAGATTAATTTTTTTTTTGTCAGACAAAAAAAACAAAAGCAACCTAAAGTTCTGGATGTCCACATAGTCCTTCTCCTTCTTGCTCAAACGGTATTTGAGAAGGCCCTCTCTTTGGCCTGCCTGGCTGCTTAACATAGCCTGCCTCATGGTATGTGTAGTTGGACTGCTAGACCAAGAGTTGCTTCGATCTGTAGAGTTATTATACCTGCAGGATTAAATAAGATACTACAGTCACTCCAGAGTATAAGGGAAACGTCCCTAAAGCAATACAAGCTAAACTTACTCTTGCCTGACAGGTGTGGACATTTGTATCTGTGGAGGTCTATCTTTTTGAGGTAAGCCTGCAGCAGGGGCAACAGAAGGTGTGTAACTGCCTTTCCGAGGAGGAAGTGGAGGTGTGGGAGGAGGAGGAGCTTCTCTTGGAGCCACTATCCGATTTTGTCTATTCTTTTTTTCCTCTACTTTTAACCCGTGGTTGAAATGATCTTCAAAACCAAAGTCTGTCACCAGAGCGGATGGAGTGTCTATAGAATCTGGTAAAAGAACCAAAAAAAATTACTAGATAATAGCTTTAAATATTCAATTTGTAAATAAACATAGCATGAATTCAATTAATACATAAATGAAAGACACCGAATGTACCAGTGGTTAACGGCTTTCCTGAAGTGCTACTGTTGGTATTGCCTTGTAGCATGGCCCTGGAGGAATTGCTTGCTGTTTTGGAAGTGCTTCTCTGAGGGGGCGTTGGGACAGAGCCTTTGGGTGGGGCAGGAACAACAGGCTCTATCTTCATCTGTGAACGTTTGCTTTCAACTGGGGGAAAAAAGCAATACCACAATCAGGCCAATTTCCCAATCATACATGCACCAGGCAAAAACATCAATCTGGACAAAAGAATTGCAAGGTAAATGGGTATGAGTAATCACACTGTATGAATGCTAAGTATGCTGAAAAGTTTTTAAAATTAAAAGATCATCTTTATTTTCCTGTCGTGTTTACAATCAGTATAAACACAACCTACAAAAAGGAATGGAGCACATTAGATTTAGATGGCTCTTACTCATGAGGTCCTGCTATGTTGCTCCTAGTGACCTCATGAACATCCTGCTACTAACAGATTAAGTGCTGACCAAAAGCTAAAAGAAAAAAGAAAACTGGCTGGGCAAGTTACAGAATATGCATACAGAATAAGTAAATTATGTTAAATGAGCAGCAGTAATTATGATTTTTCTTCTCTTAGAATAACAAAATGTAAAAAGGTGAGTATTTTTTCATTTCTCAGTCAAAGTTTAAGTATTTCAAGGTCTTGTATTCTCCAGAAGTGAAAAAAGCAGAAAGGTTAATTACTCTATAATGAGTTCAGTGAGTGGGCCAAAAGCACAGCTTTTCTTTTTAAAGCAACTGCTGTTAATAATGACACATAAAAAATAATGTATACAAATAATATATGTAAGACCATGAAAAATGTTAATTTTATAGTATATTTACTGAGAGGCTTTTACACCCCTCCATTCTGGTTCTATTACTAGAAATATAATGTATAAACCTTTATGGATTATTATAAATAATTATTTATTAAAATTATTGTAAAAACATGTTGCGATTCATACTATAATTAATAACTATTTAATGTATCATTTAGTACTCAAATTTATCTATATAGATGAAAAGAAAATAGTGTAATTATAGATAATAGAAGTACAGTATAAGTGTAAATTAAATAATGAAGTGTAAGTGTTCTCATTGCAATAGAGATAACTGTACCTTTAAGAAACTAGCATAATGCAGATGATATACCATATTCTGAACTGCCTTATTCTAAGGTTGTAAACATACTGTACATAACTCTGTTCTCCAAGTTTTTTTTCCACTTTTTGACTTTAACATTAAACTCTTAGCATTTTTAAAATAATGCTCATCTATATCACACACAAGGCATAGTATGTCTGTAACAACTGCAAATGTTTAAGACTTAAAAGTATCTAAAGCTCCACTATGCATAGTCTCTACATTCTCTAATCAAATTAAAGTTCTTATATGTCCTGTGATTTCTCTACTTCATCCCTACTACAGCTTTCAGGACAAGTTAGAAATAGTCAACACTGTACACATGAAACTTGTGGCAGCAAATTTTAACAGCAAATACTGTTACAGAGTGCCAAGCAATTTGTTCAGAAGAAGAAAACCAAGTCATGAAGGAAAACCACATCAAGCTAGTTTTAATCTAAAACACTAACGAGCACTCCTAAGACTTATATACAAGTTAATATTGCATTTGTTCAGGTTAATAAGTAACCACTGTACAACAGAGTTGTAATAAGAGTTAATAAATAATCAAGTGCGCAGGAGCATAGTTTCACCTTGGTGTTTAGCCTTCATCACTTGCTGGAAGAAAATCTGACTGCGCTCATCATCCTGTAGCTCAAGCAAAAGCTCTGGAGCTTGCTCCGCTTGAATGCGGATCCTAAAGGTCGCTGCAAAAAGAAAGAAAAAAAAAACAAAGCATAAAAAAACCTCCTAGGACATGCAACGTACAGAATAAGCTGTATTCACATACTGAAAGAGAACAGTAAACTGGCAGACAGCAGGCAAAAAAAGAACTAATTAAAATGGCTCTATCTGAAAATAGGATCTTTCCTATTCTCTTATTTCCCCTTATAAATGAACTAACTTATTGTCCAAGCATATCATTAATACAAATTAAATTAAGAAAAAAGAATCTTGCTCTTACTGCTTATTGAGAGATCAATGAGAAGAGCCTCCTCTGCTTCTGGAAGAAGAAAAGAGAGAAGAAAAAAAAAAAGATAGTAACAGGAAGTTATGACTCGTATGTGCAAAGGTTGCTAGGGGCTGTGCTACTGTAAGGAAACAGTTCCTACAGGCTCTATGTAAAGATTTCGTTCACATTTACAAGGAAACTTGAACAGGATTAAAGATAACCTGTTCTGATACTTTGGTCACCAAGAAATGTTCCTTTTGTATTACCACAGACAGTAAAAACATGACAAAGGAGTGGAGTGAAATTGTTCTGGGGGGGCAACACCATATACAATATAACAGACACTTACCACGTACTACATGAAAATTCCTGTTGATCGGTATGGACAGCTGAGGCACCGGGTTGGATTTAACTGCTTCAGGATTCGCCAAAACACCCAACCTTAAAAAGAGAAGGCAAAATCTTTTCTACAACAGCATTTTTTTATTGTCAGCTTCACAAGGGAAAAGAATTAGAGTCTAATGAATAATATGACCGAGCAAATCTATACAGTGGTGCATTTTTCATCACAAAATGTGGTGAAAAGTTTCAGGTAAAAGTGCACAAGTATGTGATGTGTTTTGGGTAAAATCACATTAATGCCCTGACGCATCTAAATAGTACGAACTGCTCTTCTACTGACACGAAGTAGTAGTAAGCAAATGTAGTGTCTGTCAAAAGTGAGAGAGTGAGCTTGCTTGACCTTATTTCACTAAAGATATCATGCTTATCTCAGCTAAGCTTTATTATCATGCTTATGTTTAGTTGGAGAAAAAAAAAAACATGCTTGTGCTTACAAGCTCCTTACAATAATCTACAATCTGTATCATATTGCATGACTTTAGTTTGTTACATAATAATTATGTAAATAAATTGACATTAAAACTATTATCCCGCTGTTCCATTATATTTTTATTTAATACATCAGTATACCAAAAGGTGTTATCAGCTGCACCATATTTTTCCCCTTGCAGTGCATCTGAGAGCTGTGACAGAGGAAGCGAGGGGGGGGGTGTTGAAAATTGAGTGGCTTTCATTTTCAACCACATAAAAGCTACAAGATCTCCTCCACCATACAGCTTGTGTGAAGATCATTATTTCATTACACACTCTTTTCTGCTCCCAAAAAGTGTCCCTCATGGCATGCTCCAAGTTCCTCTTAACTCACCACAAAATAAAAAAAAAACAGGAAAATTCACTGACTACATGGAATCCAGAAAAAAAAAAAAAAAGAAAAAAAAAATTCTCCCTCCCTGAGAAAAAAAAGCAAAAAATCACCACCCAGAAGCACTCTACTCCAACGGAGTCAATCAAACCAACTGAAAGCCATAGCTAACAAGGTCTTGACATAATTAATAATTTTCTTGTAAGCTATAAAATAAAATTAACAAATGACTAAAACTTATTTCTATTTACTAGTCTTATCATTATACAAAAATTTTTTGTTTCTATATTGCCAACAAATTCGGATACTTTCTTTCTAAGCCAGAGGCACTAGATTTCTATTGTTGAGAAAAAAAAATGGGTTTGAAAACCAATGTTGATAAATTTGTCATGGCAGAGGGCCAACGTAGTTTGAAAGATACTATACCTATTAACCAGAAAACATTATAGTTCAGCTGTAGTTAGATTAGGATATGTCATGTTATAGGCGAGTGTTTCACTAAATAAATAAATAATCAGATTTTCAGTGGTGTCTTTATACATTTTAATGGGCATTACAAAGGCTAAATATCACTGTATATAATATACAGTATAACAAATATAGGTTTGTGACTTCCATATATAAAGATTTGTGTATGCATTAACTCTTTCCTCTTGTGTGTACAGAGGATGCAGTGATGACTTGTTTGACATCTTGGGACACTAATTTGCATAAGACATCATGCTGAATATGTTCAATACCACAGAAATAAATACAGTATGAATACATTTTTGTCATCGATCACTCTAATTGCTTCAATGGATATGGTGCAACAGGGGGTAAATGAAATTAAATGAATTAAATGCATATACAGACATAAAATTATCCACGAACCCCTGAAAAGAGTGTGCAGAATAATTTAACACTATGAAACTCAGTCTGTTTCCTGCTACGTCGGGACACCACTACACCAGACATCCTTAAAAGACAGATTTCTATAAGCTAGCTCAAACAGCCAATCACATAATAAAACTAGCAATTTTTTTCAAGGTGCTGGTGTTTTTTGAAAAAGAGCATGTGCAACACTAATGGTAAGCTGTGACAATTAACATGTACATTTTATATATTTTATTGCTATTATCATTAATAATCAAAGAGTAATTAATAAATAATTATTTAAATGTTGAGCTGAGCAAAATAAATGGTATTATTGTGCAGCCCCACAATAATAAGGTTTGCTGAGAGGCCTGGCTGAAAATACATACCTGAATGGTGAATATTGTAAATTAACCCTGGTAACAGTAAATCAAACAGTAAAAAACAGTAAACTGTTTGATGGTTCAAATGTCCAGCACACATGGCATGTCCTCTCACATAGCTCTATGCTTTGGCTCAGTTTGAAGCTTGTGGGTCAGCAAAAAATAATATTAATTAATCAATAAAAATAAAATAAATAAAAAAAAATTTTAAACAATTTTTTTGGACTGCTTTAATTTTTTTTCATTTATAGAAAGCGTCCTCACTCAAACGTGAACGTTGTGTTCGCTCTGTGTTCTTGCTTCAAGACTCCACAAGAAGCCCAGCTTCCACAAACATTTCATTAAATGCAGGAAGGAAATCTTTTACAAAGCATCTATATTATTTACCTCCCTAAGTGAAATTTAATATTTTAATGAATAAAACATTAAATATGCCACTTCAATATTGTGTTGTGTGTGTCAAGGTTAATCTCCAACAGAAACCCAGTGAAGCTGTGCTTTTACATCCAGCATAAGTCAAGTATAATGGAGCTTTAACAGGAGAAAAGATTAAAGCTTATCGGACAACAAGCTTTTACTCCGAGTTCTTCACCAAGTGCTTCTCTATGTGATGACTGGGTGATATCTCAGAGGCAAAAGCTTGTCCATGTCTGCCATGGAATAAATATGACTGACATAACAACTTAAACACATCAGCTCCAGTCAGAATCACTTGGCAGATTAGTAGCCTAATCTGAAACAGTGTCACACAGTAACATCTCAAGCTGTCCCCTCTGTCTACAGCTAGCACCTCAGCTGAACTTTGGAAAGAAATGGCTGCTAATGTTGATGTTGGAAAAGTCTTTTGCTGCTCACACTAAAAATTAGGGACTCTAGATTTCAGTTCAAAGATCAGAGAGAAGAAACAATTCCTTTCAGGTGTCTTGTTATTACACACAAACACACACCTACATATGTGAAAGCTTTCATAAAGAAGCTGAATAACACCAGACTTGATTTGCCATGCTACTCTTCACTGACCATATGAACTGACCACATCCTATAAAGTCATGACTCACAGTATCAGTAAACATCTACATCACCTCGAGTATCACAGCAATGTTTCTTGTCTAGTGCCTGGAGGTCTTCAAGATTAACTAGCAGAATAATTCTAACAGGCATTAGTGTCTTGCATGCTTAATGTTCTGGAGTAAGAAATACTGCTCTGAGGTATACAAGATTACTCTGTGTCTCTGAATTCAGCATGACCTTCAGGGTGGTGAAATTTTAATGCAGTTAGGATGACTGTGGCCTCATGCGAGGCTCATTTAGTCTTCTGGACACCAGAGAGGAATGCAGGATAATGGGCAGCACACAGACGCACACAAACACTACTCGCTTTCTTCCATTCGTAAAAAAAAAACACACAAAATACCTGCAAACTGGGAAACTAAAACACTCTCACACAAAAGGCGCTACAGTACATACGCAGACAGTTACAGACATCTGGAGATACAAGGGAATCTGCATGATTATACTGTTTACTAATTAAAGATCCTTTTGGACATGCTGGGAAAACACAAGATACAGTAAATGTATTTATACGCTGTTGTTTTTAGTCTTTTGGCTGCACCACAGTGAACAATCCGATTTGCACACAACTTGGCACAGGTAATACACCG
This sequence comes from Dolichallabes microphthalmus, assembly GCA_026413445.1. Taxonomy (NCBI): domain Eukaryota; kingdom Metazoa; phylum Chordata; class Actinopteri; order Siluriformes; family Clariidae; genus Dolichallabes; species Dolichallabes microphthalmus. Next base: position 20,121,999 of record JAOTQY010000034.1, read on the forward strand.
GACACAATCCCTGATGCGACCCTCCCATTTTTTTCCAGCACTGCATCCAGTGGCTGGGGTTTGGGCATGGGATGGGGATTGAACCAGATCACAAACATACTCACGTGAATTGTCCTGAACTCTCCAATAGAGACAGAAGTCGAGGCTCCCGTTGGCCCGCCTTCAGCTCATGTCCCCTCACCGTCTGAACATTACAATTAAGGATTTAATAACAGGTTAGAAAAGAAGGATGAATGGAATAAAAGAAAGAGGTGGTAGGGTAATATAACACCAGCATACAAAATACACTGTAAATGCAAAAAAAAAATTTAAATGGCAGTACCCAAAGGAGAATAGAATGACAACCAATTCACTGGACAAGAAAACACGTTCCCCCATACGCACACAGACAATAAATGAAAACAGTACCAGCCGAAAAAGTATCAGTGTGCATATTAGTCTATGACTAGTTTATCCTTTGCTGTTTTTGTGTGATATCGTGGAAGTCATGGGTTCTTCAATTAGTGTCTACTGTGTAGTATGCAGTAATTTTGTCCATACTGGTCAACTATAACCAAGTTATAATCTGAGGAAGAAAAGGTAATCTGAATGGGTACTGAAGGGATTGACACCTCACAGCTCCTGTTATCCTGAGCTCTCTTTACATCTCGAAGGGATGCTTTTTAACTGGTTATGCGGAAATGTCCTTCAGGGTGAGTGTGTATGTGTGAGGTAAAGCCCTTTGAAGAATCGACATTCCATCCGTCCAAAAGTTACACTTTGGAAGGAAGCAGTTACACCAGCATGACTAAGTAGGAAAAAAATACAATCCGGGTATTTCTGACAAACTAAAATATGGCAGATTTGTTACAGCTTTGTAAAAGAGTTCAATTTAAATCAGTACGTCGTGTTTAGGATAGATAAAAGTCCTGTTCAAGCTGTCAAGTCTCAAGAAGGTTGTGGAGCTAATATAGTTAGCCCCCGGTTCATCCAGCTCAGTGTAGTCTAACATAAGCTGTCACACTCAGGGATTATTATATACCTCTAACTACATATTGTACACACAGACTTCCAAAGGATACCGCCAGGCAGGTCTGCTCACATCCCAAAGCGGACATCTTCGTTCCAGTCGCGAAGTTAGCGTCTAGCCAGGTATTAGCTAGCCGCTGGCTAGCTGACTAGTTAACTGGTTAAATATTTGTCTCATACCAGTCCACACCCCGACAGTCCACTTCTATAATCCTTGCTCCGGAGACATCATTAATAAATAGCCTTACTAAGCAGTTAGGTAGGTGGGAAACGCCCACTCTAAGTTATCGAAGATAACAATATTATTTTCTTATAAAACGTCACTGAAGAAAATACGCGGTTGTGTTAGTTGTCTCTTTAGTTTTAGCGTTGACCGGCGGACTAGCGGCTAGTTATTGCTGCCCCGAGAAGCGAGGCTTGCGGTCTCTCGCCGGCCAAGAAAAAACTGACATTACCTGGCAATAGTAGAAAACATTCATTAAATGTATTGTCTAGCATTTTATTGTCCAAAAGCTCGCCACATCCCGTTAAGACGCGTTTAAATTTTTAACTACGGCTGCTATCAGCGCCCAGCGCTAGCTTCAGGTTCTACATCTGTGTAACACAGCAAAAGCTGGGAGTAGCCATGAAGGTAAACACTGCGCAGAATTTGCGCATATACTGTACTTGGCTCCCGTTTAAGGAGACTGCACGTTTACTGCGCATTGCTGTAGTTCTATTCATTCATCTTCTATACCGCTGTATCCTGTTTACACAATCGAGCACGCAGCCGGGAGGAATCGAACGCATCCCCTGGTGGTGCAAGGGCACAGTGCTAAGCACTACACCACCTTATCTGTTTTACTTGTATTATTCGGTATACAGTGTTACTGCATACGAACGGGTTTATTTACTAATTGTTTACACTAATTTTTGTATTTATGAAATTGCAGCGTTTTATAAAAATACACTTGCATCATGCAAATTTCAGCCTAAAAAGGCTAACTAATATAACAGTCATCTGATTCAGTAAAATAAATCATAAGGAACTGCTACACCTTTATACTGTATAAATATATAGAATATGCTCTCAATTTTGAACAGATGGGGAATTTTACTCACTCGTCATCTATACAGCTTTTTCCTGTAAACAGAGTCGCAGGTGTCCCAGGAGTCAAGGCAGAGTACCCTGGACAGGGTGCCAATCCATCACAGGGCATACACACACACACATACTATGGGCAATTAAGGAACGGCAGTTAGACTAAACTGCATGTCTTTGGACTGTGGGAGGAAACCGGAGCACCCAGAGGAAACTCACCAAGCGTGCACACAGACCTGGGGCAAGAATCGAACCCAGAAATTGGATGTGCCAGACAACAGTGCTAACCACTAAGCCACGAGGGAATTTTTAGTTGCATTTTTTTTTTGTGACAGTCAATATTTTCATATCAATGGCAATAACCAAATAACACTAACTATGAAATTTTAAGAAACAAGCAGGAATGGAAGCCTCAAATTAAGACAAATGAGACATTTAATTAAGAATGCTGCTGAATTGGCGCTCCCAGTTCTATGACCGGATGTTACCACACTGACGGCCATATTGACAGTTTTGCTTCTCGCCCTAGCGATAACTGTAACATATTTTTTACCACCCAAATTACAAGTTACACCCTAAAATTTCGCAGCCTGAAGCTATTTTCTGCCAGATTTAAAGTGACACACATCAATTTATTCAGTTATCAATTGGTGAAAAAAGCTAAATATAATTAGCTTAATGATAAATCTAAAATGTAGCTTAGGTATTAATATTTGTAAAAGTGGGACCTAAACTACTATTTAATATTTAGCTGCATTATCAGTACTGAGTACATCTGGGTACATGGGTATCAGTACATCTTTTTGTCTTCAGAACTGCCTTAATTCTTCATTGCATAGATTGCATAGAAACAAGGTGCTGGAAACCAGAGATTTTGATGCATATTTACATGGCATTGATAAGGGACTTTGCTTAGAAAAACAAAAGACTAAAGTAAACTTTGTCACATTTACTGGGTCTCTAAAATTTACTTTGTCACATTTAGTGGGTCTCTGAATTTTTTTTTATAAATTTCATTTATCTGGGTCTCTAAAATGTTTTTTCCCTTCATTTTTATGTCAAACCATTTTATTATAATTTATTTGTTCCACAGTTTACTTTCAGATTTTGGCCTTTTCAAGAAGGTTGTTAAGCTGGTAAATCATTGGCATAGACAGAAGTTGCTTATTAAAGGAGACATACAGTCACAATTCTTCATAGGTTAATATGATTCTTTAGGGTCCTAATGAAAAGCTTGTAATATA
>JAOTQY010000034.1:20128592-20138759 GCA_026413445.1 Dolichallabes microphthalmus
ATTAAACTTTTGATCTGTCATCTATGTTCTATTCTGAATAAAATATTGACATTTGCCATCTCCACATCATTGCATTCCAGTTTTTATTCACAATTTTAGTGTCCCAACTTTTTTGGAATCCGGTTTGTGTATATATATATATATATATACACATCAATAAGTATATGCTTTTTAACTTATGGCCTTCTGGCAGGCTTAATTTTTAATTGTATAATTCAAACATTATTAAAATTTAGGGGGGGGGAAATGTCAGATGAGTCATTTCCATGTAAGTATTGTAACATCTCACCATGTGTATAATCAGAGATTCGGAAAGGATCTCCACCTCCATGTCCCACGTCTTCCAGCAAATACCTTGGAACTGGGTTCACAAAAACAAAGCAAATGCCAAAAGATAATTTATCAATGCTGTGTAAGTGTGCTCGTTAGTTCCTTGTGTGCTGCGGTACTGTATGTCCTGTAACTCACCACATGTAAAAGACACTCGCAGATGTTTGCTGGTGCCAGGAAAGCACGGATCACCAAAGTTCTGCACGCTGGCCAGCACGGTGCAGTTTGTTCTGCCTTGACATTTCCTTGTTACCCTTCTCAAGGCTGATGGAGACAAGCACTCTGAAAGGAAAGCACAGAAACAGAGTACGGATAACCAAAAAGAATGTAATGTTTCCTTGGAATGAGTTAAGAATTTATTCCAGTTAGTCTAGGCTCTACTGTAATATGGCATTTGTTCACTAGATGGCACTGAGTTATTGTTCACTTCCGGACCCATGTCAGGCTTCACATGTGCCTCTTGAGGGCATACAGCGGTTTCATACTCCAGGTGGCCAAACGTGGCAGAGTAGATGGCCAGAACGGTGTTGTTCTTACAGGCAAGCCTCAGCTTCTCATTCTCACATGCTGTCCGCAAACGATGGTGTGCTTTTAAAGGAAAGGACAAGAGATTGCCTCATTTTATGTCATAGAAAGACAGTGGGAAATGTGCTACGCAGAGGTTTGTGTGTACTGTATGCTCTAACCAGGCCGACACTTGTAGTAAACCAGGATGTACTTGCTGGTTTCAGGACAGGGATCATGTCCAAACACTGGACTTGACACCGGAATTTGACATGCCCTCCGATCCTGGCACTCAGACATCACTTTCTATTCACAAACAAACACAAGCAAGCTGGCAATGAAGCTCTGGCCTTCATTTAGAGAAATCAGTACAATTTTAAATAAAAAAATTATTCAACATTTTTTTTCCCTTTTATACCTGTATGGCAATGGTGGATGTACATTCTGTATTTTCCTCTGTGACGTTTGTGATTGCATTGGGGCATAAGTGCTGACTTGGTATTCGCCGTCCATAGAATGCAGACAGAATCACCACGGATGTTTTTGAGGGGCACCTAATGGTCAGCGTCTCTCCCTCACAAGCATGGGCTGTGTGGTTTTTCAACACTGTGTGAAGAAAATCTATAGATGGAAAATAAAAATTTATTTTAAAAACCTGCTGAACTGGGCTTTAGCTGTTACCTGGGTTAGTTTAACCTTCAGCAAACAACCTGAGCATTGAAACCACAATAAACCCTGGCAAAGTGTTGTGTGTGAGTATACTTATTCAGAAAGGCAATTATAGTGTAATGTCAACAATATAGCACTAGTGAAACTGGCTTGCTTTCTTATCTTATCATCATACAGGCGTGGTGCAGAACTACAATATTAAATCATTTGCAGCACGGTCCTTATCTGTTACCAGGAGCGTACAGTATATTGGAATGAGTAACTGAAACCTGTGATTTTCACTTTGAATAAAGAGGTAAAGGAGGCACAAATACTATGTGCCATTTTCTTTTGAAAATGCCTGAAGAGCAGTGTGAAGAAAAACCATCCTCCTAACAAATACTCCCTGTGTAAGAGTGCTGACAGCAGGAATAAAGGAATTCCAGGAATCCAGTTCCCTAAGACTTGACATCAGGATTTCAACAGAAACATTTTTGTTGCTCTACAAATTTACACAAAAGTAGACTCACTGGCCTTTTTATTAGGTACACCTAACTAGTACTGGATTGGAGTCCCTTTAGGTTTCAGAACTACCTTAATTCTTCATTCAACAAGGTGCCAGAAAAATTCCTTACAGATTTTGGTCAATCACACATTTACTGCTGATTTGTCAGCTGCAGGTCCATGATGTAAATCTCCTGTTCCACCACATTCGAAAGGTCTCTATTGAATTGAGATCTAGTGCCTTTGGAGGCTGTTTAAGTACAGTGAACTTATCACTGACATCACTTTAGGGTGATTTTAGCAATGTGATATTGTGTGTCATTTAAAATGCTCACTTGGTACTAAGGGGCCCAACATATGCCAAGAAAATTTCCCCTACACCATTACGCCAATCCTTGTTGACACAATGCAGGATGGATCCATGTTTTCATGTAGTTTATGCCAAATTCACCTCTAAATTCCGCAGCAGAAATTGAGACTCATCAGACCAGACAAAACTTTTACCGTTTCTTCTGTTGTGTAATTTTAGTGAACCCAAGTGAATTGTAGCGTCGGTTTCCTGTTTTTAACTGACGGGAGTGACATCTGGTGTGGTCTTCTGCTGCTGCAGCACACCAGCCTCAAGGTCAGACATATTCTTTTCACTTTGTGTTTGATTAGCTGTGCAGGAGACCTTAAAATGTATTCAGTCAATGGAATTTTGATACACAGCCTCAAATCCAATGAAAGGGCATTAAAAATCTTTCATCGTCTTTACTAACTGTCTTATTCTGGTACAGGTTTGGAGGTAAGGCCAGAACCACCCTGGGTAGAATGCCAGTGCGCACCCATCAGGGCACACCCTCCACTTACACCATACCTACAGAAGGGGCAATTTAGCATAGACAGTGCACTTATCTGCATGTTTGTGGACCAGACAACCTTGAGGAAATCCATACATACATAACAGATAAAAATACAATGACCCATGTGACCTGGAGCTGTGAGACAACAACGCTACAAGATATGTCATTATGCCAACATCCATTTACAGTACATTATCTATACCTCTTATCCTGTGAACCTTAGCAGGGAGCCCGGAGCCTATCCCAGGGATACAATACAGTCAGAGGTGAGATTCTGATGCTAAGGAAACGACAGTGCTTACCACTAAGCAACCATGCCATCAATTACCAATATCATGTGTCATCATGTTCTAAAAAGCAGGAAACATTATTAAAAATGAAGCAACTCTCAGTTCTCTTTTATTCAACTGCTGTCTATTTTAGAGAAAATGATTAAGAAGCATAAATATTATATTACACAATTATTTCATCAGTCCAGTTCCTACAGCATATTATGTCAAATTACTTCAAATGAATTCATTTATATTATGCATTTTTATCCTGAACACTGTCACAAAGCTGCTTTACAGGAATCGAGATATAGATTTAAAATCTGTCCCTAAGGAAACAAGGAACTTTTCATAAAGGTTTTTGCAGAAAATAATTATATATTATGCAGAGCAACGTTTTAGATCATGGATTAAAATTCTGTATTACGGGTCAAAAAAGTGCAAATACAGGAAAAAACAGGTTTTGAAGAAAATCTCATTTTTTTCCTTTTGTGGTTTGAAAACTCAGTTCTTCTCTGACCTGTAATATTTAAGTAGATATCAAATGAATATGATTTTTTTCCACTGTCAGTAGCTCTAGTTAATGACAAATATAATGCATCCAATTTCCACATGTGACAGATTAATAGAATGAAAAAAATAAAGTTTTTTGGCTTTAGATCATGGATGAAAAATGAACACTTCACAAGGTTTGACACAAGGGTTAACTGTCTTTTCCATGATAATGAAGATATCCTCTTCATACAGTATGCTTTCAAAACAATCGCACTGACCTTGACAGTCACCTCTCCAAAGCTGACCGTGCAAAGTTTACTCTTTCGCACAGGATGTGTGAAAAATGAATCACTTCACAAGCGCTCTTCTTCAGGAAATGCCTGTAAGGGTGCAGTGCTGTTTTCACTTGTCTATCGGGAAATCTTAGAAACAAATCTTACCAGAGAAATCTGGAGCAGACCAGGCATGGTGGGAGTTGAGAGCCAGCAAAAAGCAAATGAAAAACCAGGACAAGCCAGAGCTGCATGGACGGGACATAATGCAGGAGTCGCATAATGGTCTGGTTTTAACATGACGAGGTGGCTTGTTTGCTTGCTGCCCTCTGAATTCAGACAAGAAGAATTCCCTCAATGATGCCATTGTGCCAAGAGAAAAACAGACCTCTTTTCACAGGCATGGTGAAACAGCTGATGGCTGTGGCTGGTACTCTTTGGAGTTTATGTCATTTTATTGACACTGAACAGGTTGAAAGTCTGAAGGTGTAGCTTATAGTGAGATATTGAGATTTTTCAGCTACAGCAGTGCAGTGTTAATTTGCTAAGCAGGTAGACATGAGTGATGCGTCAGGACTCTTAGGTGTTATCACAGTCAGAGTATGTGCTGGGTGGGAGGTAAAGGAGGCTCAAATACTTTTCAAAAAGTCAATTATTAAACACTTTCTTCTGAAAATGCATGAAGAAGAGCAGTGTGAAGAAAAACCATACTCCTATCAAATACTCCCTAAATACTTTTTCTTCACATCTCTGACCTCTTGCATGTTTGTCTAATGCTGTGAGTGCTGACAGCAGGAATGAAGGGATTCCAGGAATCCAGTTCCCTAAGACTTGACATCAGGATTTCAACAGAAAAATTTTTCTTGCTCTACAAATTTCATGAAGTAGAGTCACCGGCCTTTTTATTAGATACACCCCTTTGGGTTTCAAAACTGCTTTAATTCTTCATTCAACAAGGTGCCAAAAACATTCCTTACAGATTTTGGTCCATCACACATTTACTGCTGATTTGTCAGCTGCGCATCCATGTGAATCTCGTGTTCCACCACATTCAAAGGGTCTCTATTGGATTGACATCTAGTGCCTTTGGAGGCCATTTAAATATTGTGATATTTATAACTTATCACTGCCATCACTTTGGGGTGCTTTTATGTTTTCATGTAGTCTATGCCAAATTCACCTCTACCATCTGAATTCCGAAGCAGAAATTGAGACTCATCAGACCAGACAATCTTCTGTTGTGTAATTTTAGTGAACCCAAGTGAATTGTAGCATCAGTTTCCTGTTTTTAACTGACAGAAGTGACATCTGGTGTGGTCTTCTGCTGCTGCAGCCCACCAGCCTTAAGGTCAGACATGTTGTGCTTTCAGAGATTCTCTTCAGCATACCTCAGTTGTAATAAGATGTTATTTGAGTTACTGTTACTTTTCCATAAGCTCATACCAGTCTAACCATTCTTGTCTTATCCCTGGCATCAACAAGGCATTTATACACAGAATCCAGCCATTCACTGGATATTTTCTCTTTTCCAGACTATTCTTTTTAAACCTTAGAGAAGGTGGTACATGAAAATCAATCCCCGTAGATTAGCAGCTTCGTAAATGCTCAGACCAACCTGTCTGGCACCAACAATCATGCCAAGATCAAAGATCACCTTTCTTGCTCATTATGATGCCCAGTTTGAACTTCAGCAGATTGTCCTGACCATGTCTACATTCCCAAATGTTTCAGGCATATGATTGGCCGATGAGATATTTGCATTAGAGTAGAATTGAAATGGTGTACCTAATAAAGGGGCCAATGCATGTAGTTTGCTTTGATCTCTACTGTTAAAGGAAGTGTGTAGCATGGATTTAAAATCAACACAGATCTAATCCTCACATGATATCAAATGAGTGGGGGAGGGGATACACTGAGCATAGAGTAAACTCTGCCCTATCCTGCTTCCTGTGCTAGCCTGACTTCGGCCTTGTATCATTTCCAGGATTTGTTAGAAATTTCCATTTTAAGGGGCTGTTTTGCAATCTTCCATTTCATTCTGGAAGTCCCCCGTCTGATAAATATTCTGAGAAAAGAGAACATTGCTACTTTCTATTTCTCCCTGGCATCATTTGCAGTTTCTGTCTCTTTACGGATATATATCGCTGCCCACTGGGACTGTTTCTCAAACCGTGGTGAAATCCCCCTAGTGATGCAACAAAACTGCAAAGCAGAAATAAAACTCCTTAGCGTCCATTTTTAGTTTTCTGGAGCGTTGGAGCATGTCTGTCTTTTGGTCACAGGTTACAAAAAATTTTTGTTTGTTTTAGTGCATTTGAGTTCAAACAGTAAAATTACCATTGGAATGTTGCCCATGGTAACAGACAACAAACACTTGACACTCAACTGTTTAAAGTAAGCATTGACTCATGAACCTGAGACCTCATCAGTGAGCCAGGGCTTACTTTTATATATCTAGCTGATTTTTCTTATTGTTTTAATGAGCAACTGTTGCTTAATGTTGATCACACACACTCACAAGCACAAGTCACACTCCCATCCCCATCGCTCTCTGTATGACTCACGGCTGAAGTCAGAGCCTGCCCTCTTCCAGAACATTCAAAAGAAGTTTCTGGAAGGCTTAGAAAACTATTATACAAGCCTGTAAAAGTTTCTCATTTAAATTCTGATTCAAATGTAATAAACTACTGTACCTATGCACAGGGTAGTATAAACTACGTACATCCAGATTCTCTGAAAATTGTATTTCTTTTCTTCTATTAGCATTAATTAAACTACGTAAGAGAGAAGGGCATTGTGGTTGGACATAATGGAAGCTTTGTTTTGAGAGTCACAGGCACTGAGAGTAGTGTTACTGAGAGGCAGGCTGGGCCAGAAATAGCATACATGTTAGGTGTTGATGGTTTTGGTCAATGGAATGCAGGACCACTCCATACTCAAAAGACCTTTCACTTTCTGTAAAATAAGAACTGTGCAGTAAAGGATGTGAGCTATTTTTGGGCACGCCATCTACTTGGCCACTAGTTTATATGCTCACAAGTCAATGCCACACCCATTTAACTTTCCCTCCCCTCAGACTTCAAGTGTTGAAGGAGCAGTTACCCGAGCAGACAGCTAACAGGCAGCTCACTCCTGTACACAGATATATGTGGTGATTTCTTTAATCCTTTTCATCACAACTAATTTGTGGGAACACTTTTAAAGAGTTTTACGCTTACAAGCTTCCGGATTGTGGGAAATAATGGCACTACAACAGGATAGAGAACCAAGCATTGAGCTCTTCATAAAGGTCAGCCTTTTTACATTTTTATTAATACTAGACTTTTTCAAATGTATATAAGAAATGAAGAAGTGTTCTTTTTAACCCAAATACACATACCTGCATAATAGATGTACAGCTTCAGTTTGGATAATATTTCTAATTTGAAGTGACGTCTGACTTTATTCAACTTTTATTAAAGCCAGGCAACTGAAGAAAAGTTTCTATATTTGGTTCTTGGTTCAATCCAATATCTTGCGAATTTTATTTTAATAAAAAATACCCATGTAGAAAATGTGTAGACTATAGTGCTTGTACTGTAACACGTTTAAATCATCTTTATCAGTGATCTCTGTTATGTTCGTACTGAACTGGAGGTTTTGTGTCCTGTCGTAATGTTATTGTAGTTGCGCAGTAGTGTGTGGTGTGTCAACTGTCCTCTTACACGCTGCTTTTTATCACAACGTACACACCTCTAGAGATGATGGGGGTGGCATCTTATCATCTAACACACACACACACACAAATGCTGGAAATCAGACCCCTTAGTGAGGCCCAAACAGAAACACATGTTTAAGCATGCAGGTATTTTAACACTTGAAATTAATTTATATTTCAAACATTTTGCGATAAACAAAATGATCACATTCCAAAAACAAGTATTTATTTGAAGTTAGGCACTAGAACTTATTTCTACTAAAAAAAAGCCTTGGTTTAGTTTGCTGCTTTTGGAGTAGTTGTGCTTCTTTCTTTGGAAAGTCATTTCACCCAAACACATAGCCATCACTTTTTATCTTTATATTTATTTATTTTTTATTGTACTTAAGGTATCAGGCAAAAAGTAATCCTTAAGTTTAAGACGGAATAATGAATCAGCAATTAGGAGGAAAGTAATAAATAATGGATTATCATGCCTCCTCTGTTACTAATAACTTGGAACCCAACTGCATGTTCTGCTCGGCTGCTGCTCTACCAAAGCTAGAAGGATGTTTTTTCAAATTGTAGTTTATGTCTATGGGAGCCTGTGTTTGGCTACAGCGTTAAACACATGTTTACCATGTGTGTCTCTAGGCAGGCCATGATGGAGAGAATGTGGGGAACTGTCCCTTCTGTCAGAGTCTCTTCATGGTGCTGTGGCTTAAAGGAGTCAAATTCACAGTTACGACAGTCGATATGAGGAAGTAAGTGCTGCCCCTAACCATAATAATTCACAGATAGTGATTAACAGAAATGTGATCAGCTGTTGGATTTCTGGAATAATCAGGTTGGGGGGGGCCCATGGATATGTAATTCAGAGTGACTCTCATACCTGTGTTACTTACTTTTGTTATTACTGTTTGCTTTCACTCCGTCATTCAGCCAACTTCTGTCACAGCCAGCCTCTCCCACATCCGTGTGCTTTGCTTATTAAATAGCAATACATGCAAACGGATAATTAATCATCTCTGGCATGATTGAGAAACCAATGATAACCAATAAATTGTGGGACAATGTGATTGATGAGTTCATCCACACCCTGTAGGCCACACCCTAACTACTCTAAATTCTACTGTGCAGGAAGCCAGAGGAGCTGAAAGACCTAGCTCCAGGGACCAACCCTCCTTTCCTCCTATACAACGGCACCCTTAAGACTGACTTTATGAAGATTGAGGAGTTTCTGGAGGCAACCCTCGCCCCTCCCAGGTACAGTATGAATATACATTTAATTCAATCCGCCATCTTTTTTTGTTGTTGCTGATTAATGTAAAGACCATGCTGATTAATAACAACTATCAAATATATGTTTGTATAAAACCTTATAGAATTGTTTTACTGTATATACAGTGCCAATCAAAAATCTGGACACACCTATTCTTTCAAGGGTTTTTCTTCTTCTTTTCTATTTTGTACATTGAATACTGGAGACATAAAAATAAAGAAAGATAAATAAAGTGTAAACAAAGCAAAATATTTTATTTTTTACTTTTTGTATTTTTGTAATGCAATCTTGAGGAATAGTTTCCCAGGCTTTGTGAAGTACCTTTTTGGCTCTCATTTTCGGAAAGTTTTAGGTTTCATTTTCAGTCAAGGCTCCTGACCAGTTTCAGAATTTTTTAACTTGCTAAGCTGCTCAGTGACCTATGAATCATTCAAGCATAAAAAATCATCTGACTAATACATGTGAGAAACAGGTGCAGATGATGACAGATGATCAGGCCAGTGATTAGCATACTGGTGATGCTGAATGCTCTGTTGGAACAGATGAGAGAGGAAATGAGGTCGCTGATGAGGTTATTACAAAAACAACCAGTTTTTAAATTGTATCTTTAGGGTACATTGCACTCTGTCATATTAAATCGTTTGTTAGCATTCCTTTAATTTAATGTGCTGTATTAATGTACAAAATGTATTTTAATATGAAGAAATGAGTGGTGGCTCAGGACTATTTCACAGTTGTCATTTCATTGCTTTTATGTGTAATGTAGAAAATAGACCTTGCTTTATGGACCTTGCTGTGTGCACTGGTGCGCAGTCATGTTGGAACTGGTGTGGGGTTGTTTTTTAGGAGTTGGGCTCAGCCCCTTACCTCCAGTAAGAGGAACTGTTAATGCTTCAGCAGACCAAGACAATGGACAATTTTTTGGACAATTTTATGCTCCCAACTTCGTGGGAACCGTTTGGAGATGGGCCCTCATGTTCCAACATGACTGTGCACCAGTGCACACAGCAAGGTTGATAAAGACATGAATGACTGCATTTGGTGTGGAAGAACTTGACTGGCCTGCACAGAGTCCTGACCTCATTCATTTGGGATGAATGAGCATATACTGCGAGCCAGGCCTCCTAGTCCAAAATCAGTGTCTGACCTCACACATGCGCTTCTTGAAGAATGGTCAAAAATAACCATAAACACACTTCTAAACCTTGTGGAAAGGCTTCGCAGAAGAGTTGAAGCTGTTAATGCTGCAAAAGGTGGGCCAACGTCATATTAATCCCTATGGATTAAGAATTGGATGTGATTAAGGTTTATAAGCAGATGAAGGCAGGCAAGAGAAATGTGT
>JAOTQY010000034.1:20346949-20359298 GCA_026413445.1 Dolichallabes microphthalmus
TATATATCGTATCGTGAGCTGAATATCGTGTATCGTATCGTATCGTGAGATTAGTGTATCGCTACAGCCCTAATTAAGGTTCATGCTCTTAGTTTTTCAACAGCTTTGTCAAACTTGACCCGGAATCTTTGGAGTAGTTTGAAATAAGTCGAGGTATAATGAAACGTCTAATGACTGTCTACTAGCTAGAGTACATCATCAGTGATGTATCCTGAGATCATTGGGTGTTTCGGGCCTTTCAACATCATATATCTTCACTCAGGCTACCCAGCTGAGGCTGATCATACCTCAGCTTGTACCCTAGCAGCACAAACTCACGTATCTCCTCTCTTGATCAATAGCAACCTCGAGGCTGTCTCTGCAGCCTCTCCAGACGTCATAGACTGCCTGGATCAGAAACCGGATATGATGTGGTTCTAAGTTCCAGAGGTCTGACCATGTGATTTTCCTCGCCATGGCTTGTTCCCATCAGGTCCAGGCACTTTGTTATCTCACCCCAACTGCTCTGATGGACCTCTCATTCTCCGCAACTGCTCGTACCTCATCCTGGACAAGTTCCAGGTTCCAGGAAGAACTGTCTTGTCGACATCTCTCGGCCAAGTGTCCAGCTCCTGACAAGTGTTCTTAATGTCCCTTAGGCTGCTGTTGAAGTTTTTCTCCAAGCTCTTAACTGATTTTTCCAATATCGTAGGGGTCAAAGTTCCTGACATAGAGAACCTAACTTTGTCATCAACTCTGCCCTTCCTCAACACCAAAGATCTTGATTTTCCTGATTTGAATGACATCCTGGCCCACCAGATCACCCTTTCCAGCCCTTTCAGAATCCATCTTCCTCCAGGCACTGACAGTCTGTGGTGACTGTTAAGTCATCCATGAAGGCACTAATTGGTAGTTGTCGTATCCTAGAGTTGGACTTTGGGCCTCTATACTCTATCTCTGTAACATGGCCATACGCGCAAAGGGCAAATCTGCAGACATTACGCAGATTTATATGCAGGCAGAGCAGCGGATATCCGTGGTTGCTAGGCAACCCTGCCATGTTGCCAATCAGAGGAAATGCGCTACACCTGTCCAGCAGGTTATTTAAACCCCCAGAAACCAGAACACTATGTGCAAACATTAGATAGCACCAGGTATGAGAGCACTGCTCTGGTATAGGAGAAGAAAAAGAAAAAAGTGAAAATGAAAAGATAAAAAAAGAGAAATAGAGAAGATAAAGAAAAGAGAAAACTAAAAAGAGAAGTGAAAAGAGAAAGAAAAGAGAAAGAAAAGAGACAACTGAAAAGAGGCCTGAAAGATAAACAACATATCTCGCTAGAGATAAAGAAATAAAGTTCTGGAGAAGAATAAATAAATAAATAAATAAGCATTTTTCCTTTCACAAAAGAAAGGGGAGAATATATATTTATGTTTACATGCACATGGTTCACAAGACACTCCCCGTTCTTTAGTTGAGTTACAAAGCGGCATATAAGCTCCATTTCCTTAGCACTGCGAGGTACTTGCCATAATCTATTAATCCCCGCCAAAGTACACAATCACCTCACATCTCAACGTTCCCCTCTAATTCATGCGTTGGGGCTCCCACTCTTAACAACATATTCGCTGACACCATATTGGAGTGCCCCCTCATAACAACCACAGCAGACTTCACCAGCAAGTTCATTGCTAGAGAAAACAAGATCACGGAGATTGTGCATCCAGTGATGATTCAAACCTCATGTATGTGCCATTCTGAAGTTGTTGCCCCTACTATCACTCTCAAGGGAAAGTTTTTGTAATAATCCTGGATGAGAATTCTTATTACTGCTGAAACATGGTGCCTCTCCAATGTCTTTTGTACAAGCTTATGAGGCATTGAGCCATCTGTGTTGGCAAGGTCCAACCGCAGAACCAGCAGACTGCCTTTGTTCTCCTTCGCTTCACTGAGGAGCTGTGAGATCATGCCTGTATGCTCAATGCAACCTGGTACCACTGGGATGCCACCGTTTGGCAAAAAACCCATTCTTGAGGAAGAAGTCAGTCAGTCTCTTTGCTACCACGCTGAAGAAAAGCTTTCCCTCAACGCTTAGCAGAGAGATAAACCTGAACTATCTAATGGTCTTTGAAAAAAAAAAATTCCACTTTTGGAATACACACTCCATCTGCAAATCGTCATTGCTGAACTAGGACTGGTTTTGCATAAAAATAAGTCGAGGAAGTGGTATAAATTATATTTTTTGTTCATTCTTTATTTGTGGTGGCAAGTAATGTCCCTCTACTTTACATATGTATTTACTAAGTAATTAAATAATCATCAAAAAGTACTAATAGATACAACATAAATAGACCATACTTAATTTTATCTTCAAGTTACGGCTTTGTATCAAGCCGTAATTAGAATAGTAATTACAATGTTCTAAATGCATAATTAGTGACTTTCTGCTCATTTTTTGTTACAATTAAATAAATGTGAACGTTAACTGAAAAAAGTATTCATTTTAAACTTACCAGGTTTGCCAGTATGTAGTGATAACTCTTGAGGTTTTTTCCCAGTCCTACAATCTACAAAACAGAACAGAGTAAAAAACATAATTGTTTTCAAAAGGCACCAACTGGAAGTACAACAGGTCAGTGCAGTCAAATGTATGACTAGGGTAACCAAACAATCACTGTCAAATAATCAAGATCAAGATCATCACAAACATAGGAAAACTATTTTATTCACCCAAATGAACTTGATGTTCATTTGACAAACGTAGAAAAGCAAAACTAAATCTGAACAACTTTTCTTGTGCCAGTGAACATCCCTATGCACTTACACAGAACTGAATATTCTACTAATAATCCGAATAAAAGCCCAATTAGAATAGAAATGGATCATCTAACACCTTAGTCGAACCCATCTGACCTTTTGATTATTCTATAGGTAGGTAAATATTATCTGTGTAAATACTTGATCCGATTGCTTATCCTTGCTGGAATAGATATTTTCTTTCTGTGCATGTTTGTCCCATGTGAGAATAATATTCCCTTGCATGTTCCGACAAGATTCCAGGAGGGAAATTTTTTCTGTCTCTGGATGGGGCACTGACTGGTCCACCATTTCACATGCAGTAAAGCATCTAACCAATCATAATTGAGACTGAATTATTGTAACCTATCATAACACAAAAGGCAGGATTTGATAGAAAAGATGAGAAACTTAACCTCAGTGTAGATTTTAAAAATTCTTATTATTCTCTTATACTTCCGGCAGAATAGACATTTTACAGTGGGCAGAACCACTTGACATGACAAAAAATTGCCATACTGATTAAATGCTTTAATGATGTAAATACTCATCATATCAGATCAGCGTTAAGATGGAATCTTTAATCATAATAAGTTCAATGGGATTGAATAAATATTGTTCATATCAACATTGCTAAAGATAATATATTTCCAAAAAATATTTGAAAACAATTTCACATCCTGAGCGTATGTCTGAAATCACAAATCTGTTCACGTACACTATGACAGATAAACAAAATAAGATATTTTTATCTCTAAATTGACCCATAATAATATAATAGTTATACTGACATTTATTTCTTATAAATTATACAACATTCAAATGCACAAAAAAAACATAAACATTGGGATTTGTGAGATTCTCAAGCAATCCAAACAAAAATAAATTGGTGCCATTTTAAGTTCTGGTCAACATCTTTCTTCACATCCTACTGTATCGAGTGCAATAGCTAATAATGTCTTTAAGCTTGTCATGGAAATGCATTCATTCTCCCCTCCAGCCCCAACCCGCCCCCCCCAAAAAAAAGACTGTCTGAAAAATCTCTATTCTAAGATAGAAAAAGGAAGAATAACAAAGCCAGTTAAACATAGAGGGCACCAGTGCTAGAAAGGTATGAGTCATGCACTAAGGGAGGAGGAACACATTAACATTCCAAACCCTTCAATCTGGCCTGTTTGCTTTGCTGACTCACTTTCTGGGCAATCAAGTGAGCACAGACATAATATGCTTAAATGTGTATCACTGCACAAGGGTGGATATGTAAGAAAAAATTATCAGCAGAGTTTGCGTACACCGATATTAGAACTTGTGTGCATATGTGCACACCCATGGTAGAACACACTCCTATATGTGGGGTGAGTGTGTCTATGGTTGAGTGTGCATATACGCTCAAATTATAAAAGAAAAATGCGTATGTGTAAGCGTATGTTAAAAGGAAGAATCAGTGTTTGTGTATATGAGAAAACAAAAATGTGAACATGTGCATCACACACTTAAAAATTTCACAAAGTCACACAATTTGAGACTTCATTCAACTGCCTTTAGCTTTAACTACAGTATGAAGCACAAGGAGGCAGTCCATTTTCTCAATCACTCACTCATCATCTTTAACGCTTTATCCTGTATTCAGGGTCGCGGAGACCTACAGCCTATCCCAGGAGGCTTAGGGCACGAGACAGGGTACACAATGGACAGGGTGCCAATCCATCGCAGGGCACACACCCATACACACACTCACACACTCATTCACATAGTACGGGCAATTTGGGAACGCCAATTAGCCAAACCTGCATATCTTTGGACTGTGGGAGGAAACCGGAATATCCGGAGGAAACCCACCAAGCACGGGGAGAACATGCAAACTCCATGCACACAGAGACGGGAATCAAGCCTGGCCGGTAATCAAACCCGAACACTGGAGGTGCAAGGCGACAGTGCTAACCAATACACCACCGTGCCGCCGCAGTCCATTCATGTGTAAAAAAATATATATTTCTCATGCTCCCAAAAAATTCTGGAATATGCCTATGCTATCATGAAAAGGAAAAAAATCTACTGATAGATACCTGGTCATTCAGTACATTCAGGTAGTCAGCTGAATTTATTTTATTGCAATATAACTTTGCTGAACCTAGACCTGACCAACTAAAGCAGCCGTGATCATAACACTGCCTCCAGTGGTTGGTGAGTGGCAACTATGCATGATGGGTGCACTGTTCCATGCACTTCCCTTTTCTTACCATGACATGCCCAGTGCTCTGGAAAAGGGTTAATCTGGACTCATCAGACCACACTGCTTACTCCAAAGTACACACCACACTGTTTACTCAAAAATCCAGTCTTTATGCTCCCTAGCAAACTGAACCCTTTTTATTTCCCAAATAGTTTAAATAGCAAATGTATCTTGATGACCACACGGATGTTAAGACCCACGGATGTTAAAACCCTTGTCTGATATGACCTCAGCAGGAGGCTTTCCCCTAAGGCCACCTTCAGGCCAAACATAGCCAAATCCAACTTGAAACTTAAATTGAGTCAGATACAAATTCAGGACTTTAATGACCTTGATAGATTAAAAAGAGAAAAGAAAAAAATTGAAAGAAAAATCTCCAGAAATTAAATAGTGGTTAATTACAGTTTCAGGAAGTTTCCTACTCTTGCTGGGGGACAAGCTGGAGGACAAGAGGTGATAAGGGGAAAATCAGCTGGAAAATATCACTGGTATGTTTTTTTTTATTAATTTTTTAATTTTTTTTATCTCACTAACCCTTGTATGATAACCATGGCCCAGACTCTTTTACACTTGAATTGGTGATTTGGCCTACCAGTGAAAAATAAGGTGATGATTAGAGTGAATCAATTGTAGGTGAATACTTTATGGAATTTCAGAATTCATAAACAACACAATAAAAAAACTGAATAAATAACGATACCCATTTATCAGTGAAAATTATGTTTTCTTGTGGTACAAGTAATGGATACAGTATATACTACTGTACATGGAGGAAAGAATGACTGCTTACCTTCTTCAGGATGGAGCTGAGACAGTCTAGCTCACAATCAATTATGATCTGTCCTTCCTTCCTATTGTCTAGGTCCTGAAAGACTTTAAGGAACGATGCCTCAGTCATGGTCTCCACGTTCACTGAGGTCACCAGCCAATTTCGCTCAGCTGCTGTGTCCAGAACCTTCTGCAGAACGATTAGTCCTTTAAAAGCAGCAAGAGGCAAACACTCTTTAGATAAATCTTTTGATCTCTAGACAAATGTCCACATTGAAACACAATTAGTTACATTAGAGTTACATCAGTTAGACAGAGAATGAAAAATCACATACTAAATAAATAAAAAAGGAAAACGAGAAAAAGGTAATGATGAACAATGAAACTGCTGAACTGTAACACTCTCTACAGGTACATCTTTCCACTAGATTTTGGGACATGGTTATGAGAAACTAAAATGAGGAGTAGTGCACAGTAGGTGTTCCAATTTATCCCAAATGTGTCCCAAATGAAGTTGATGTAAAAGCTTCCTGAAGTCCCTGTGCTATGTTTGTATGTTTTGCTATTATGTCCTTATGTCTGTTTTTTTTTGTAGAGTATACAAAAGCGGGTACAAGGTTGTGTTTATCAAAGCACCAATACAACACTTGCTACTGTACAACACTATTCATTAGTGATGGGAATCACCAGGGACCTCTCAATACAATATTATTACACTACCTGGGTGCTGATTCGATTTGTATTGCATTTCTTTAAGTATCATGATTTTATAAATATCCCAACTTGATTCCTCTTTTTACAATTTATTACAATTCAAAATAAACTCAGCAAATCAATTTGCTGTGCGGTAATAAAAAAAGAAATAAAAAAATGATTTTGGAGACGTGAATCGCCACACAAAGGAATCGCCATATGTAACGAAATTGATTTTACTATTTGTTCTCAGTAATGAATGCTTGAAACAAATCTCAGCAGCAACACTATGCAAGCATGATTTAACTGGCAATTTTTTCTTTTTATTGATTAACATGGCTTTCTAATCACACAGCTAAAGTAGTTTGTTATTTCTACTTGGGACTGAATTTGGATGGCAGTGTGACTTTCTGTTAGAATGAGTTCCTGTTTGAGTTTTCAAAACCTAAAAAAAGGAAATGCTGTTATGAGATTGAGGGGTACCTGTGACTAGACTAAATTGCACTGCACTCACAAACCCTTTTCACACTTCTGCGTTAATGTGGAATAGTAAGTTGTAGTAGCATTTAACAACTTTTTTGAGATAGTGAATAATGACAGCAAATACAGTTCCCTTTCAAAAGCTACACTCGATGCTGCGTGAAAACGCTATGGGAACATCTTTTCGTGTTGCCGGTTGTGAAGCATGTGTGTATCAAACACGCCAAATTGTGGCATATATAACCTCGGTGAGGTGACGTCATCTGATGAAGCGCACCTGCAGGTTATAAATAGGAGTGAACCGGAAACATTCCTCTGATCTTTTTGTCTTCAGCACGTATTGTGTTTGCGTGTGTGTGTCTAAGCCAAAATAAAAAGAGAAGCATTTACTCACCGATCAAATGGCTGAGTTTCGTGCTAGATGTGTACCTCCGTGTGATAGACCTCTTTCGGATGGCGATCTCCACGAATATTGCTACCATTGTTTGGGTGAAAATCACGCTCTCCTTGGGCTTCAAGGAGATTGCGAGCACTGTGACCTACTCCCCATAAAAATTTGCTTGCTTTAAAGAGAAACCCCGAGCCGCGGCACATTCATGTGGCTCACGTGCGGATCTGTAAGAAGCGCACGAGACGGAGTTTCCCTTCCTTTCTCTAGCGCTCTCACCGGATCGGGAAGTTTCTCTGTCAGCCTCGCAAGCGCCCCGGTGCTCCTTGTCATTGCGCAGGAGAGACCTCCTCCCTTGCTTCTGCTGAAATGGAAGTAGTTTCCTCAGAAGGCTCCTCTACCTGTCTCTCCGTGCAACCAAGCAGACGGCCTGTGCTACCGGCCATTCTATGGCCTCCCTGGTTTCCGCGGAGAGGCACCTGTGGCTAAACCTTACGGGCATCAAGGATAAGGATCATGTGTACCTCCTTGATGCCCCCATCTCACCCTCTGGCCTGTTTGGTGATGCTGTTAATTCCGTCGCCACCAGGTTTAGAGAGGCGAGATTATACGAACAGGCCTTTGGAAAATTTCTCCCCCGCCGTGCTCAAGAATCGGTCTTGTCGGCCAGGCAAGAGGCGCATAAAGAAAGTGTGAGCAGCCGCGCACCCCTTGTAAAGACTCGGGTACGGCTCCCCGCCGTTCAAGGTCCAACAAGGTCGGACCGGCACCGATCAAAGAAGAAGCCCTGAGGCTCATGCGCCCAGGACCGTGGGGGCGCGTTGAATTCATTTTAAGAACAAAGTACCCTCCCTGGCACCCTCAGGAGGTCGGTGTTCATGCTCCGCCACTGGTGTTTCGGGCAACACCGGTCTCCAACATGAGGTTAGCTTTTCGGTCAGTCCCTGCCATCTACCCGTGCTAGAACTCGTGCCCATTTCAGAGAAACTGACAGCGTGGAAGCTACTGCCAGGTATATACATCTCGTTGGGTATTAAGGACAGTAGAGAAAGGCTACAGGATCCAGTTCGCACATCGCCCTCCGCGTTTCAACGGTGTGGTCTCCACTTCCGTGAAACCGGAAAAGGCGCATTTGCTGACTCTAGAATTGCAGACGTTGCTGGAAAAAGGGGCCATAGAACATGTTCCCCTGCCAGACAGAGAGTCAGGCTACTACAGTCGGTATTTCTTGGTTCCCAAAAGAGATGGGGGGCTGCGTCCGATTTTAGATTTTCGCGGGCTGAACCGCTATCTCAAAAAGTACAGGTTCAAAATGTTGACTGTCAAAATCATTGTTTCACAAATCCAACCAAGGGATTGGTTTGTGACAATAGAGCTAAAGGACGCATATTTTCACATTGAAATATTGCCACAACACAGGAAGTTCCTGAGGTTCGCTTTTGGGGGCAAAGCTTACCAGTATCGGGTTCTTCCATTTGGTCTAGCTCTCTCACCCCGCACATATACAAAATGCATGGATGCAGTCCTGGCTCCCTTGCAACTCCGCGGCATCCGTATTCTGAATCACAAGGGAGCTGGAGAGGCCATCTTCTCGCATGACACATCAATTGCCTTGAAATGATGGTGCTATTTTTGCCCTAAAACACTTTCTCCAGCAGTTGAAAGGCTACCATGTCCTAGTTCGGGTGGACAACACAACGGGAGTCTCATACATAAATCGCCAGGGTGGACTGTGGCGATTTACATTCCAGGGCATATGAATGTGGGAGCAGATTTGTTGTCCAGACAAGCTGTGACACACGAGGAATGGAAACTCCACCCCGACATAGTCAGTCAAATCTGGGAAAGATGCTATGTAGCAGAGAAGGACCTCTTTGCCTCCCGAGGGACAGCACAATGTCCCCTCTACTACTCTCTGACTCCTCCAGCTCCCCTGGGTCTGGACGCGGTGGCCCATACGTGGCCCAAATTACGCCTTTACGCATTTCCCCCCATTAGCTCTGCTCCCGGGAGTCCTGGCGAGAGTCAGAGGTCAGAGTGTGGTTCTCAGACCTAACATCTCTCCTCGACGGCTTGCCCTGGGCGATTCCAGTGAGGCGGGATCTCTTGTCTCAGGAGCAGGGGATAATATTTCATCCCCGGCCCGAGCTTTGGAACCTTCACGTCAGGCCCCTGAGGGGGACCAATTAAGAGATGCTGGTCTTCCAGTGTCACCGAAACTATTTTAAATGCTAGGGCTCCGTCCACTAGAAGAACTTATGCTCTTAAATGGAATGTATTTGAAGATTGGTCCATGGCAAAACATGTAGACACAGTCCAATGCCAAATTGTTTCAGTGCTGGAATTTCTGCAAGAGAAGTTGTCCTCGGGCTTATGCACTAGTACTCTCAGAACATATGTAGCCACTATTTTGGCCTGCCATGTTCTGACTGATGGGGTTTCTGTGGGTAAGCACCGTTTAGTTGCCCGTTTTATTCGTGGAGCTAAACGGTTGAGGCCACCCACTAGAGCCATTGTCCCTTTTATATGCTATGGAGGCCACAACCGGTGGGCGGCCGCTACTACACAAACGCTGTCACACTGGGTGAGAGATGCTATTGCTCTAACCTATGAGGCGCGTGGTCACACTTCGCCTCTAGGTATCAGGGCTCATTGGACCAGGGGGATTGTCTCATCTATTGCGCTCACAAGAGCTGTTCCCCTGCAACAAGTGTGTGATGCGGCAGGTTGGTCCTCTCCGCACACATTTGTGAGATTCTATAGTCTGGATGTTCATGCTACTCTGAGCTCACGTGTCCTGGAGTCAGCCTCCCAGAGCTAGCTCTGAGACCTCCTTGGCCTTTGTGCGCACACTATACACAACCTTGGGGGTTCAGACACTTTTGAAAGGGAACGTCTCGGGTTACTTTGCTGTAACCCTGTTCCCTGAAAAAGCGGGAACGAGATGCTGTGCTCCAATGCCACACTGCTTGCGTGACTGGACGTCCTTTCAGACAAAATTGATCTGAGGAATGTTTCCGGTTCACTCCTATTTATAACCTGCAGGTGCGCTTCATCAGATGACGTCACCTGACCGAGGTTGTATATGCCAAAATTTGGCGTGTTTGATATACACATGCTTCACAACTGGCAACACGAAAATATGTTCTCAGTGTTTTCACGCAGCATCTCGTTCCTGCTTTTTCAGGGAACAGGGTTACGGCAAAGTAACCCGAGACGTTCTTAATCACTGCAGCATCCCTAAATTCACAAATAAATCCAACAGTGAATTTAACACTACTCTTACTGCGTATGACGATGATGCTCCTCCTCCAAATAAATGAGCTACATTCACTCACTCAATCATCGTATATACCGCTTTATCCTGTATTCAGGGTCGTGGGGACCTGGAGCCTATCCCAGGAGCCTTGGGCACGAGGCGGGGTGCCAATACATCGCAGGGCAGATACACATACACTCACACACTCATTCACATGAGTCTTCCCACATGTCTTTAGACTGTGGGAGGAAACCGGAGTACCTGGAGGAAACCCACCAATAATGGGGAGAACATGCAAACTCCATGCACACAGAGCCGGAATTCGAGCCTGGTCGTGAATCGAACCCAGACCCTGGAGGTGCAAGGCGACAGTGCTAACTACTACACCACCGTGTCACCATGAGCTACTATATTGCTAACTTTATTGCCAAAAGTATTTGCTCGCCTGCCTTTAAGTGTATACTTTATGGACCTTGCTTTGTGCATTGGTGCACAGTCATGTTGGAACAGGAAGGGGCCATTCTCAAACTGTTCCCACAAAAGGGGAGCATGAAATTGTCCAAAATGTCTTGGTATGCTGAAGCATTAAAGGTTTCTTTCACTGGAAGTAAGGGGCCTAGCCTGATGACTGAAAAACAACCCCACCCAAGTTCCAACATGACTGTGCACCAGTCCACAAAGCCAGGTCCATAAAGACATGGATGAGCGAGTTTGGTGTGGAAGAACTTGAGTACTGACCTCAACCCATGAGTACACCTGTGGGATGAATTAGAGTGGAGACTGCGAGCCAGGCCTTCTTGTCCAACCTCAGCGTCTGAACTCACAAATGCGCGACTGGAAGAATGATCAAAAATTCCCTTAAACACACTCCTAAACCTTGTAGAATGTCTTCTCAGAAGAGTTGAAGCTGTAATAGGTGCAAAGGGCCAAAATCAAATTAAACCCTATGGATCAAAAATTGGATGTTACTCAAGTTCATATCCATGTGCATGTAGGCAAGCGAATACTTTTGGCAATATACAGTAGTGTAGCTAAGCATATGTTTAACTTACATAATATTTTTTATTCCACAAACACTGGAAGTTTTTTAAACATTTTGCTGGACAACACTGCCCATTCAAATTGAAAAGGTATAGACCCATGATTTAGGCTCTTATGGCCAGTGTTTTTTGAGTAGTCTCTTTAAACTGCTGGCTACAGTCATTCATGCTGCCTTTTAAAATCAAATGCTTCACTTATCCCATTAAGTAATACAAAGCCAGTACTTTCACTTAAGCTTGTTGATGAGAAAAGAGAGAACACTCATGTATGGTTGTTTGCTTGGATTATTTACTGTATACAGTACATTTGGTATGCTGCAATGGTTGCAAGGTACATTATTATTTACGCATCAACATTCCCAACATGGAAGTGTGAAAAAGGTCCACTGACTCACTTTTTATACACATTTTATGCCTGAATTCTGCATATTTGTTTTGAGCGGGAGTATCCCCATACCATATGAAAATACAAGCTGCCCTCTGACAACGCTCCTACTATCAGACTAGCTGCATGGTGCGCAAACTTCCGCGAGGACCGTCAAAAAAATTAAACGTTTAATTTTTCGCACGGAAAGATGGAAACTCACAGCGCCAAAAATTTGCGGTGAATCATAATGAACCGTATTTACGGTCACCGTGCGAAACCGCATAGGTGAGATAGGGGTATTAGTGATTGAGCTTCTCAACCCTGACTGCTATAAAAACTAAAAACAGA
>JAOTQY010000034.1:20378011-20389495 GCA_026413445.1 Dolichallabes microphthalmus
ATATATGTTCCAGTCATAACATTCAGATATGTGCCATTACAGAAAAGGAACCCACACCTAATTGGAGAACTGTTGAACAGTTAAACTGCAAGTCATTGTGAATACGTGCCTGCCAGATGTCTAAATATGAAAGCAGAAAACAAAATCACTGCTTTCATCAAATAGACAAAATGCCTAATATTTAAATAGGGAGTTCCCATTTATAAAAGTAACTGTGTACTTGCATATTGAGTGGGTTATTTGGATTTTTCTTTAAGGGAAAATGAGTCTGTGTCTGCCAAGAGAAGAAAAAGAACACTACTGCTCTGGTAAGGCTCTTCTAACACATTTAAAGTTTACCGGTTTAATATTGCAAATGGACAGGAGATTGAGGAATAGGTAATTTTGTATTTTCACTTCGGGCATTATCTAACTTTACACCTAGTGCTGGTAGGTTTCCAACATGACCATTGCAATTAATCACCCAATTAATCAAAAGGCTCCAGCACAGATTGGTTCCAACATACCCCATATCCCGTTTACAAACACAGCCAAGTGAAATGCATTTCTCTAAGAGAAAAAGCAAACTCTCGCACACTCCCTGTTGCACTAGTGCACTTATAAGACTGTTTATTTCAGTCAACACCTTAGGGTTTTCAAATGACTTGTAAGGAATCGCACCTTGTTCGGCTTTGATGCCTGCACTGAATGTGAGATTTAATGAACGCGCAGCGAGCATGGCGTCAGTCGGTCGTCTGGGCTCATGACCAAACATCCCTGCTATGTATCGGTTTTTATCCCACTAGAAAATCCCTATAAATACAGGCCTATGCGTGCGCTTAATGAAAAAGACATCGATGCTAAAAGCTTCGTTATTTCATAATGTTAAAATCACCCATAAATCTACACACAATCCCTTGTGAACTCATATGAATGTAGTTTTTTTTAACGGATATTTTTATGTAAGGTATGTTTTGGTTGGGGCTCAAACCTTTACCTCAGTGCACAATTCCACTAGTTTGACTTAATTAACCGCACCTGAGCTTCGCGCCGTGTGTTGTCAAAATGGAAGGCTTTTGCCGAAAGGTAAGCCCAGCGATAAGTTCATTTTGTTGAATATAGACAACTAGTTCCCATTGCGCCTCCATCCCACTTTTCTGGAATTTTCTACCACAAAACAAACTTGTAGTTGTCACTTAATTGATAAGTCTAAAATGCCACGAGCATTGGACTGTTTCGTATTTTGCTGCCACATAAATCCATTCAAAAACGATGTCTTGTCGGCGTAAGTGTTGGCATGTTACAGCGCAATGGGGATCAAAGATCATGGCTTAACAGGTCCTTACGGTTTTTTGACAAGTAGGTGTGGGAGTTTAGGTTTCAGCCTCTGTGAGAGCTTGATGTCGCCGATAACCAATTAGTTAGCGGATTATCCTCACTTGCACGTCCCACCATTGTCTGAATCGGGCTGAGCCAAGTGGCTCGAGAGCTTATCTATTGTCTGACCGTTAAATCATTGCTATTCTTAAAGTAATTTTGATTGACTCATGATTTGTGGTTTCTGCAATTAATCTTTTCATGAGAGCCGATATGAAATCACATTTCCATATAGAAATAATCGCAAAAGTCATCGAAAGCAGTTAGAAGCAAAAATTATTTTGTCATTTCCCCCCTATGCCAATTAATCTAGGATTACATCCTTTTGTTTCTATACCACTTTCACTATTTGGGTCTCGTTTTACAGTTTAGAAAAAATTTAGATGTTGTAAAACATTTCTGGTGGAGAAAAAAAATCTTCTATTGAAACCTGTGAGCCTGATCCATTAACATGATTTGTAAAATAAAATTCGGATCTATAAATGTGATGGTAAAAACATGCAATACATTATAAGTCTACCATATTTAATAGTGACGGCTGGGAATTGTCAACAGAAGATTTTTTTTTTAAAGATTTTAACATAAGTGTTCTTTTCTGAATTCGCAGCAGAGTCGTTCCCAGGCTATTCTATTAACACATACATCACAAATTCGTGAGGTTATTTATATGGCACTTAGCATGCCTTTTTGAATTATTGTTGTTATAACGATGTAGAACAGCCATTTAAATGTTTTTCACAGTCATGAGCTAACAGAGAAATTATAACATTTTGAATTTAATACCCAGTTAATCAGAACATCTATATTAAATTTGACAAAAAATAGCTTTTTAGAATTTTGACAAATGACTAAGGATTAGAGTGCAGATCCAATAGCAAATGCGAAGTCGGACAATAGGAGGATTGTGTATTGTTCACGTTACTTATACAACACCTCCAATAAACAGAAGGCATTGTGTTAATTCATGAGTGAAACACTGTACGGTCTACACAGCTTTATAAATCTAAATAATCTGTGGGTGCTTCTTCTTCTTTTTATTATTATTATTAGTAGTAGTAGTAGTAGTAGTAGTAGTGGTGGTGGTAGTAGTAGAGTACTGAATGATTAAAATTTTCACCCATGGGAAAAACAGAATATAATGAGGGGCTGTTGAGCCTCACTTTGAAGTGCGGCTGCTCTACTGTTTCCTATGTCGAACAAATCGCCATCGAATCACTAGATTTCACAGTGAAATGTCAAAGTTGGAAAAAGCTTGTCATTCGAAGTCGGCGACAGGTATAAAACCCCTGGCAACTCAAGCTCGTAGTCAAATGCTTCTAACTCTTTCTGGATTACTCAATCAGTATTTGAGCCTAGTGTTACTGGAAGAGGGCATCCGAGAAGACTCGGTGAACGAACTGGCATCAATGGGCTATTGCCAGCTCCTTACATCTTTGGTCCTGTCTGTATGCTGTCATGTACTGTCAACAACAGCATGGTACAGTCATGTTCATTTTGACTATTCAAATTGTATTGCTCTGTTATGAATTAATATTTTACGACATAAAAGAAACATGTTTAATGTTGTGTTGTTTTATTTTCCGTCTTTAGGTCAGTGAATAACTTCCTCATGACAGGACCCAAGGTAAATAATGAACTTTCATATTCATATTATTAACGTTAAACTGCCACAAAATTCAAGTGATCTGCTGGGCTGAAATGTATCTGTTTATTTCTGTCTATATAGGCATATCTCATGTATGCAAGTAGCGTGCAAGCAGGGGCACAGCGTGGCATTGAGGAGTGTAAATATCAGTTTGCATGGGACAGGTGGAACTGTCCGGAGAGTGAATTACAACTGTCAACACAAAAAGGGTTACGAAGGGGTATGAAAATAATAATCTACATTTTATTACTACTACAAAACTGTAAAATAATTTCAGAATTTATCCATAGTCTGCATACTTCTTTGTCAAAATATTTCTGAATCTTGTTTTTCCTTATCCTTTCCATTTTTTTTACAATTAGCAACCAAAGAAACGGCTTTCATACACGCCATAAGTGCAGCCGGAGTTATGTATACATTGACCAAGAACTGCAGCATGGGAGACGTCGATAACTGTGGCTGTGATGACTCTAATATTGGGAAAATTGGTAAGCTTGACAAGACCCAGATAAAACTCCAGATAAAATACATGGAATAACAAAATAACTCATGCATTAAAGTCTAAATAGTTCTTAAAAAGCTCTGGTGTTGTGTGTTCGCAGGAGGTCGAGGCTGGATTTGGGGTGGATGCAGTGATAATGCTGAATTTGGAGAGAACATTTCTAAACAGTTTGTAGATGCGCTGGAAAATGGGCACGATTCACGCGCGTCCGTAAACCGTCACAACAACGAGGCTGGTAGACTTGTAAGTCTAAATAACACTTATTTCTGTTGTGAAGTCTTATAAAAAAATTGTTTTCGTGATGTACGAGGTATATAGCATACCTTATAGTAATCTATTCATGCCAACATGCTGTAAAAATAATATAAGCTTGTATCTGATAGACCCATTCTTATGCGTGCAATTTCAGTAAATCTACACATTTTACTACATTACTGACTTTATATATTTCCCGTTTAGGCTATAAGATCGACGATGAAGAGATCATGTAAGTGTCACGGCGTGTCTGGAAGCTGCAGCGTTCAGACATGCTGGATGCAACTGTCTGATTTCAGAGACGTTGGGAGCTACCTGAAAATCAAATACGACCAGGCACAGAAGCTTGAGCTGGACCAAAGACGTATGCGCGTTGGGAACAGCGCTGAGAACCGCGGCGCGATTGCGGACACGTTCAGCAGCGTCGCGCGCACTGAGCTCATTCACCTGGAGGACTCTCCAAATTACTGTGTGAAAAATCTAAGCCTGGGACTGCACGGAACTGAAGGCAGGGAGTGTTTGCGGAGTGGCAATAATTTGTCACAGTTTGAAAAGAGAAGCTGCAGAAGGCTGTGCCACGAGTGTGGCCTAAAAGTAGAGGAGAAGAGAACAGAGATCGTGAGTAGCTGCAACTGCAAATTCCACTGGTGCTGTACAGTCAAGTGTGAAAAGTGCACACAGTTCGTAACAAAACATATTTGTGCAAAAAGGAATAAAAGTAGTCGGTCACACAGTTCACGAAAGAGGCAGCGTGAACGAAGTTAAACCCCCCTCCCGGCACATCTGTAAAATCCAAAATGTATATTTGTATATACTGTATGGTCGATTATGTTAAAGCTGATTTCAAGAAAAAAATTATCCCCAACGTGGACAAAACTTATTTTATTGGCTGATAATTATCGAGTACTTATGTTCTATATGTGCACTTTTTTATATTTTATATCAGATCACCGTCTTTGTTGCTAAACCTTTAATAATCGTTCCTTATTTTGAACACAAACCTCTTAATTTCCTGACACATATCGTTTGACAATGTTTAATGCACAATGGGTTTAATGTTTTCGTGGGGTTTTTTTTTTCAATCTTTGAATGTATATGATATTTTTAACTCCGAAACATTAAATATTTCAGACATAATATGTTTTGTGTGGAGTGTTCATTTATTCATTCATTTATTCACTTAGTCTGAACTTCGAAAAAAAGTTTATTGGCGAAAAGAGTATTGGCGCATGCGGTGTAAAGCTTAAGCAGGGTCCCTGGATCAATGCATTACAATCAATTATCATGCACCGCTGCCCACAGAGAGAAATAAACACGCTGATATTGATATCCTTTGAAGTTCAGTAGAGGCGTTGCCTCCAGTTTGTTGGTAGCTGTGGACCAACCAATAGAATGTCAGGATATCTGTAACAAAAGGTGACCCCCCCCCCCCCCTCAGCCCCAATGTGGATTGTATAAATATCTAAAACCTGTTTCAATTGAAAGAAAAGATCATCATCATCATTTACTCTGCTAGCTCCGTGATCTTGCAAAAAAAAAAAAAAATGGCTTCCTCCTTTCTTTGGGTCTATGTATTCCTTATTTATCACAAAACCCTCCTGGGGCACACATGGTAAGAACGGAAAATTTATTATTTTTAATTATTATTATTATATTGCAATAATAACGCGAATGCTGGTTCTAACATTTTATTTGCTTTTTTCTTCTCGTTTTAGGCTTGTTAACAATTTGCTCATGACTGGACCAAAAGTAAGTAAAATGTGTTAACCCTTAATGTAAATGGTTGTGCTGAAGTGTATGATGAAGTATGCTCAAGATTACAAAATAATTTTCTTCATAAAACATGCAGCAATATGCCTTGAATGTTTTTTCTAAGGTTTTTTTTTTTTTTACTTTAATCAACAGGCTTATTTAAGCTACACGAGTAGTGTTCTTGCCGGAGCTCAAAACGGAATGCATGAGTGCAAGCATCAGTTTGCGTGGGACAGGTGGAACTGCCCCGAGAGCACGTTTCACTTCTCAACACACAGACGACTCCGAAGTGGTAAGATGTCAAATTTAGAAAATGGCTATGCACTTATATCAATGCTATGCAACATAAGGCTGTTTTTAACTTGACTTCCCGTGTCTTCTTGTAGCTACGAGAGAGACCTCGTTTGTCCACGCAATAAGCGCTGCTGGGGTCATGTATACTTTAACCAGAAACTGCAGCCTTGGGGATCTGGACAACTGCGGATGCGACAACTCAAGAAATGGCAACATTGGTAAGAATATATTTGAAGATATGACAAAAATGTTTATTTAAATAATGCGTACAGTGCATTTATAATTTACAAAAAAAAAACATTCTGATGTCAGGGGGTCGTGGCTGGCTTTGGGGAGGATGTAGCGACAATGTGGACTTCGGCGAAAGGATCTCCAAGCAATATGTGGACGCATTCGAGACTGGACAGGACGCCCGTGCTGCTGTCAATCTTCATAACAATGCCGCAGGCCGTCTGGTACGTCCTGGTAAATTCCTTATATTTTATTATTACAACGGTTAAACTTGCCACAATCCACTGACCGCAAATAAAACCGTGTTGCAGGCAGTAAAAGCGACTATGAAAAGGATCTGCAGATGTCACGGCATGTCGGAGAGCTGCGCGATGCAGACGTGTTGGATGCAGCTGGCCGAGTTCCGTGAGGTGGGCAATTATCTGAAAGTAAAGCACGACCAAGCGCACAAACTTGAGCTGGACAAACGACGCATGCGTGCCGGCAACAGCGCTGACAACCGCGGGGGTGCTATCGCGGACTCATTCAGCAGTATCGCGCGCTCTGAACTGATCTATTTGGAGGATTCCCCTGATTACTGTGCGAAAAATTCCAGCCTTGGACTTCACGGCACAGAAGGCAGGGAGTGTTTGCAGAGTGGAAAGGATCTGTCCCAGTGGGAAAGGCACAGCTGCAGAAGGCTGTGCCATGAGTGCGGCCTGCGCGTCGAGGAGATCCGCACCGAGATAGTGAGCAGCTGCAACTGCAAGTTCCACTGGTGTTGTACAGTGAAGTGCGAGAACTGTACACAGGTTATAATAAAGTACGTTTGTGCACGCAAACATAATGGACAGGGACACAACAGACGTAGACTCCGAGGACCCAAATGACTGCAGCAATGTTTGGGGACTTAGTCGCAACAGACTTCCCTGCACTTTTCTGTATATATTTGTAGGTTATTGATCCTTCTACCTTTTTGTACATATCATAGATGTATATTTAATTATTCGAATAAATTAATGAAATAAATTAGGTCTATGCATTTTTTGTGTTATTCTTTAAGATGGAGATCTACACATTAAATTTCATTGTGAGTAAATCATACCAAATAGGTTTTCGGTATAAAGAAGTGCACTTGAGTTCAACTTCAGTTCACGTGAGTGCACTTGATGGCTCAGTAATACATCAAGGATCATTGCAGTGAACACACGTTGAGGGGATTAACGTGTTACACTTAGCACTTTGCCCTGGGTGTTCCCCTTTCGTTGATTTAGCGTTAGGTTACTTTGATATGCAGACAGCGCTAATGCTAATATGCATTCCATTTTGGGATACACAAAGAGGAACACCCTCAAGCTGGTGCTCACTTCACGGTCTTGTGCAGCAAATACATAGCGGTATATCCAAAGCGTGCTATTTGCTAAACAAAAACATGACTCTTAAATATTACATATTATTGATCTGTTGGAAACAAGGCCAAACTGTGACTCCCAAATACATTATCTCTGGGTTTTATCCATTAACTATATCCCCTAATAAATAGCTAATCTCTTCTGCTCAGTGGGACATGCCATAAATCTGCTGACCTGCCTGACAAGATGAATGATGCTATACCAGAATCAGTGGGGGTCTGAATCCTGAGGAGACTGAGACAGTGAAAATGGGATTAGATAGGATGTTTTCTGTTTCCTTGTAAAACCAATCTACTTTGAACTACTTCATTTGGCAGATTAGCAACTGCTAATATAAATGATTAGTGTTTCTCATCTTATGCTGGCATTGTCCTGGCCAACTTTAAAATATCCATTTAGTAGTTAAGATGTGCTTTGTCCTTTGTTCATATATTAAACATACTTAGGTTTCTTTAGAGTTTCGTGACATATTGGTAACTGTTTTTCACTTAAGATTAAGTTTACAGTGGTAACTGTTTTTCACTTAAGATTAAGTTTACAGTAAACACACACACACACACACACACACACACACACACACACACACACACCAGGCTCAAAAAGTGTATACACACTTCAACAGTTGTTATCTATGTTGTTGCCTTTTGTAAACTAGAATTCATTTAAGTTAACAATTTGTAGTATTATGTTTCCTCTAAAGATGTCAGTAGTTGCAGCATCATTGATGCTGTCATGTGACCATCAGAATAGAGACCATCAGAAAATTCATGTCGTGTATAAATGTTTCTGGGCCCATATATAAAATTGTGTGTGTGTGTGTGTGTGTGTGTGTGTGTGTTGCTGCACTTATTCAGATTGTTTTACCTATAATCATTTAACCTAGTTGGGGGCTTGATATCAGAGCAAAAAATAACATCCATTTAAAGTCTTCATTCTTTTCACACAGATTCACCAGCTAATTCTTCCTGTCAGCCTGGCTGTTCGCCTTTAGGGATACCATGTTTTTCCCAGGCTTTCCTGCTGTGTTGTAATGAATGAGGAACAAAATGGCCATCTTTCTAAATACAGTGCCAGGTTGTTATCCATGTTATCCACAGTTACTCAGAACATCCCCTCCCCTTCTTTCAGTGGCTATTCATATGGATAGAATTAGACTGTGATCCCGTAAAAACCCTTTGGTTTTTTTCTCCTTTTCAAAACTCTAGCATGGAGGCTAAGCCCAGTCTGTTCCATTCCACAAAAGGACCGTTTCCTTTATGTTTAAAGTCTCCACATGCGCATGACAAAGATACGTAGTGTTGAACTGCTTCGTCAGAAGTTGCTGCTGTGACAAGCATTCCTTCATATGAAGTGATGACACCTTGTTCTATTTATTCTTCACTACAAATTAGTCAGGTCCCCAGTCTACATTCATAGACATTTATTCACAAAAGAGGGCAAAAATGATACAAACAATGTTTTAAGAAAATATTTAACTTTTCAGGACTTTAAATTAAATTTGTTTAAATTAATACTATTTTGCAGCTGTAAGATTATGGTGGTTGAGTACAACACATCCATCCCTTTGCTAGCAGTTAATTTAGAAGGAAGTCCAAATCACAGAGTTGTAAACACAAATGAAACAAACAAATAAATAGATAATAACATCAATACATGGAAGGTTGTAAGGAATAAAATGGACAGGGCATGTTAAATTGTTTTATGTACTTGAGTACATGACAATATACTGCAGTAACATAAATGCATGCACATCATTGACACATCTCTTTCCTCAGTTCTGTGAGACAAGACAGTCCCTCCCTTCTTTATGGGGCTCTTTGTGGCTAAAGAGTGAGGCAGCTGCCTTGTGCAAAACCCCCTACAGTTACAGCTTTATTTAGTGGGAGTCCTGCTGTCCTGGAGGTGAGTGATGAGCCTCCTCACAACTCTCACCTTGGTGAGAGGACAGGATGGGCTTAGCAGGTGGCCCACAGTTTTGTTCCCACCAGCAAATTTCCCCAGTTTTCATTTGGTGTAGGCCATGCATAATGGGATGACCTGGAGTTAAACCGTTATTGGCTTACAAATAAATAAATAAATAAATAAATAAAACACATTAATATGTGACCCATCATATCAAGTCAGGTATTAGGTTGCACAGGTGAAATGTATAAAACTTTATTTATAAAATTTGTTTATAAATACTTTATCTACCAGATCCTTCAATAGTATTAAGAACATTTTGAATGTAATCTTAAACAGGTTACTCCGGTTCTGATATAAAAACATGAAGTTTTGCAATAAATGTACACATGTTTTTTTGAGGGGTAGCAGTGAAATCATTTTGGCAAAATTGAGTCTAAAGGTTCCCTCTTTCTTATTACATCACAACATTATTATTTAAATATTCTAAAATAGGATTTCAACAGATTTTTTCTGAGGACTTCCTTATAAACTAATTTGCACTAGTCACATCTCAGCAACTATACATGATACATTAATAAACTTGATATCAATATGGTGCTTATTGAATCAAGAATGTGAAAATATACTGTACATTAATTACCCAAAATGTGACTTAGTACCTGATTTGATGTGATTGATCATAACTTTATTTGTATCTCCTTTAGCTTTAATTCTGGCATACATTCACCCTGCCATTGTTTCAAAATCTTTATATAATGTCATAACATTAATTTATGTCCAAATTTGCTTTCGTTTTTAAGTCTTTTTCAGCACAACCTAAAGACTTTCAGTGGTGGCCAGTTCACATTTAATCATCCTGGAATATATCCATGGCATCAGGGACCCATGACCATGTCATTCATTTTTATTCTTGAATCACATTGTTTCCACAAAGATGATGACTGAAAATAGCTGGTTGTGCTAAGGCTCACTAGAGGTTTTTCTTTTTATTTATTTTGATGAACATGATCTGTTAATGATTTGTTTTGAATTTTTAATGAATACAACATGACAACACAACACAGTAGTATAAGTGAGACTTCAAAAGTTAAAGCCAAGGCCAGCAATATACACTGCCCAGCTAAAAAAAAAAAAAAAAGTCACCACCTGTACTTAACTAAGCAAATAAGAAAGAAGAGTCTTCCACTAGATAATTACTGTAATTATTATTCTTTTGTTGCAACTTGCAACAAGTTATTTAACCCTAACTGGTGCATGAAATAGCTTCTCATTGATTAAACAACCATTTAAAAAAAACATCCTGTGGTCATGGCAAAGATGCATGGATAGTGGATAGTGGTGAACCAAAAAAAAAATCCTGAATGAGCGTGATGATGTAAAGAAATCAAATTCACATCAAATAGTAAAAACAAAACAACAGTAGAACTAATGGCTATGTTTAATAGTGAAAGTAAGAACATTTCCACATAAAAAGGGGTTAAACAAATTTCTTATAAAAAATCTTATTTATTTAACATGCTTTTAAATACATTTTGTCCTTCAGTGTGACAGTATAGGTGTCACACCAGTGGACATTTTTTGTTGCAACAAATGACATTTAACCCCTTTGTGTCAGTTAATGACCTTGCTCTTCCTAGTTAACCTGTTGTTCGAAGTTATCAAAACACATATGTGCAATTTTATGTAATAATATAGTTTAACATACAGTTTTTAATTAAACCATATATTTAAACTGTCATACCAAAGGATGATAAAAAGTAAAACACTTAGTCGTTCCAAAATTAGGTAAAATATTTAAACAATTCTGAGACAAAAACTTATGTGTACATGTTATGAGCCCTTGAATGGGGTCTTTCAACTAAATATTGTTGTTCATGAAATTGCCTGCTTTTCACTCAGAATATGCCATCAAAACCAGGGGACATAATTTTCAGTGACAAAATCTCATGTTCAGAAATATATCATGTCCAGAAATATACAGGTGCAGCTTAATAAATTAGAACATCATTGGAAAGTTGATTTATTTCAGTAATTCGATTCAAAAAGGAAAACTCTACACTGTAAAACCTGATGAGTTAGTTCAACTCAAACTGTTTGAGGAAACCGATTGCCTTAAACTATTAAAGTTTATTAACTTGCATCTAATAATTTTT
>JAOTQY010000034.1:20389595-20402853 GCA_026413445.1 Dolichallabes microphthalmus
TCAAATTTTAATGAGGATTAAGTTATGGTAACTTGCTTCTTTTATTGAGATGTGCTGTTAGGTTTTACAGTGTACATAATATATTATGCAGATTTATTACACACAGACTGAAATATTTCAAGTGTTTTGTTTTTTTTCTTTTAATTTTGATGATTATGGCTTAAAGCTGCTGAAAACCCAAAATTCAGTATCTCAGAAAATTTGAAGA
Organism: Dolichallabes microphthalmus; assembly: GCA_026413445.1. Lineage (NCBI taxonomy): Eukaryota > Metazoa > Chordata > Actinopteri > Siluriformes > Clariidae > Dolichallabes > Dolichallabes microphthalmus. The sequence goes on from JAOTQY010000034.1 coordinate 20,389,804, forward strand.
CTGTGAATATTGAAAAATCATTAGAGTGTCACACTCTAATCAGCCAATTATCTCGAAACATCTGCTCTATCTAAGGATGTTAATGGAAAAAATGTGTTAGAAAAAGGTGCACAAGCAGCAGAGATAGTTGCGTTGAGAGCATTTAGAGAATTGTGAAATGAAGCCCATTCAAAAATTTGGTGGAGATACACACCAGTGCTTCAAGAGCCACCACACATACAAGATCACTAGATAAATGTTAAATTAATTAATATTGCATTGTTGGCCAAACTTCTCTCAGTGGTATTTCTTGAGACAACAGGTAACATTTTTGTTCTTGAAAACGTTGGAGACACAGACTGAATAAACTAAAACAATCAAGTTGAGCCAGTAATGTACCCTCATTGAGATGCAATCACGTGGTTTTATACTACCCTCCCCCCTCCCCCTGCCGGGCTGACACTATCAAACTGCACTAGGGAGCTGAAGATGGACGTTTTGTGGACTATTTATTCTGGGTATTTTTCAAAATGTATTTATTTAAATAAAATATGTTTCAGATAGCTTACAGATATTTCAGATAGTTAGCTATATATACACGAAGCTGGTATGTTTCTGCTTATCATTCTACTGAGGCACTGTGTACTGCCACTGTAAGGTACAGGAGTTAGAGAGCTAACCATTAATAAACGTATCTATTTTTCCCCCCACTTTGCCCTGACTTTTGCTCAGCAACAGCGTCCTGCTCCACTCTACACGGACAAACGCGTGCCCAGCTAAGGAAGGTTAGAAAAAAACCCAGAAGTGTTTACCAGTTAAGAAGCAGTGGCGCTTCAGGATAGAAAAAAAATTCCATTTTAGTTAATGCTCATTCATGAATGTTATATATGGTAACTTTTTTGTATGAAAACAGAGTTATGTAAATATTTGTGCAATTTAAAACTTCACTTCAAACATGTATTTACTCCTGAGAATGATAAAGTAAAACCCTTGAAAATATCAAACACTTTTGAATATGAAACAATACATATCTTTAACCCATCATTAAAATTCCAGAAATTACACAACCTTTACTGGTACATAGCCTTATTCATATTTTTTATTTTTATTATAACTAGATATTGTGCGGACTGGATATTCCGCTGTGGCGACCCCTTGCCGGGAGCAGCCGAAAGATCAACAACAATTCTGTGAAATTTATTTATCTTTGTCTTTACATGACTCCTGTATCTTTAACTAGAGGTCTGCCGTGGAGGATTGGGTCAGAGGGGTGTAAAATGGACTTTTGGAGCTATAGGGTCATGAACAAGCTGTTGAAGTTTGGTGACTATGCAGCAGCTTTAGGACTGATGTTTGGACAGGTCACAGTGAATTCCAAAAGGACTGGACTGTACACCTTTGAAGCCATCCAAATGATTTCTATTGAACTTGGAGAGACATGCTCCTAGATTCACATGTTGAGAAACAAACTCTTGTTGTTACCCTGTCTGACATATTAGGAACAAAAATTTTCATATTTGCTAGTTTTTAAAAATGGATATGATATTGTAATATAAAAGAATAATTAAGAGCCTGATAAGCATCTGGTGTTATCCAGGTATTTTATTGACCTGTATTTTAGAAACTGTATTCTCCTGTTTTGCACAGATCACTGTTTTAACTTTGACAAGTTTTGGAAGAAAGTTTTTTAAGTAATGTTTGTGTGTTTTAATTGGTGGGGTATTGTTAGGCCAATTTGTTTTGAGAGAAAAACAACCACTTGAACCAACTACATCAATGGGCTACAAGGGGAGACTTACCTTTTTTAATAGATAAAAGGTTGGTCAACCCTAGACAAACATAATTAATTGAGCCCCCAACCAATACTACTTAAATAATTAAATATTTTAATTACAAGTTGAGTCAACTTAAGATTTTGAACTGGGTATACGTTGTGTCAACTAAACAGCAATGTGAAATATTTAGTCTAGTCTGAAAATTTTAAAACTTGTGCAACTTGTTACCAAACTTTTTAACGTTAAGGTGGCTTATTGTTTTTTGCAGGTAACTGACATATCCAGGACATGAAAGTAATTTTTGCATTTCATTTGGAAGTCAAGGTCTTAGAGTCTGGAGGAAGATTGATTCAAGCTGCTTAAGATCCAGTGTAACGTTTGCACAGTCAGTGATGATTTGGGTAGCTATGTCATTTTATGGTGGTTGTCCACCATCTTTTATTAGGTCCAAGGTCAGCACAGATGTCTACCATGAAGTTTAAGAGCACTTCATGCTTCCCTCTGCTGACCAGCTTTATGAAGATGCTGATTTCATTTTCCAGCAGGACTTGGCACCTGCCCATACTGCCACAAATATTTATACCTGGTTTAAGGACCACGGTATCGCTGTGCTTGACTGGCTAGCTAACCCGCTCGGCCTAAAGCCAATAGAGAATCTATGGGGATTGTGAAGAGGAAGACATAAGGCCATAATCATCAAAATAATAAAAGAAAATTAAACATGAAATAAATCAGTCTCTGTGTAATGAATCTATGTAATATATTCTTTAATAAATTACTGTAATAAATAAACTTTTTGATGATATTCTAATTTATTGAGATGCGCCAGTATGGACTTACTGCATATCATTTTAAAAATATATAGCTCATTGAATCATGCTTGAGACAGTCAGGTCATTGGATAATTTTGAGTTTTGGCACAAAATAAAAATAAAAATCTAATAACAAGCAGTCTTCATAACAATGAATCAATGTAAACCATAGAAATTTGTAACGATTTACATCATTTAAAATTATGAAAATACTAATTACAGGTAGTCACGGACTTATGAACATTCAAGTTTCTGCAAATACGAACAGACTGCGATTCTATGGACAATTGGAAAATTCGAAAGTCAAATACAGTGGAAATGAAAAAGAGCTAACAGAATGGCATCCAGGATTCACCTCACAATTTATAGGTGCAAAGACAACACTGTTACATTTCACATACCAGTAAAACCTTGGATTGTGAGTAACGTAGTTTGCAGTCAATGTAAAGTCAACATCTGTGCGTATCTGAGCGTGTGTGAGTGAAAGTCATCCTACTACACAATGACCCCATCCCTCCTCCTGCTCGCCAGTCATCTCCTTTATAAATAGCCTAATTCTTGGCTTTATATTGTATATTGTAATGTATACAATATAACACAAATGCATGTAAGTCTCAACTTTGTCAGACTTAAGAACAAATTTAACTTATGAATGTGCTCACGAACTGAACTTGTTAGTAAGTAGGGGACAACCTGTATACATTTTTTTTTGTGGCGATGTCATGTCAACATCCCATACTGTATATATCACAGTATTCTAACCAATTGATGATATGGATTGATAAGTTAAATTGTTTATAAACTCCTAAATGGTTTTAGGTTCAGTGTAATTCACAGACACATACAGGGTGTGTAACATGCACACATGCTCACACACACACACACACGCACACACACACACACACACACACACACACACACACACACACACACACACACGCAACAGGCCCAGAGAATCTATTGGGTATTGAGAAGTGGAAGATGTGAGAAACCAGACCCAACAATGCAGAAGAGCTGAAGACCACTATAATAGAATAATCATCACATAAATTAAATAAAATAAAGTATCTGCTTCATTAGTCATGGACAAATGAGAGAACATGCCACATCTTGCCATTCGACTGCTTGTTAGCCATTTGTCCCATTATGTATGAACCGCAACATATTTGTGTGTGTGTATTTGTGTGTGTGTTTGTGTGTGTGTGTGTGTGTGTGTGTGTGTGTGTGTGGATCTGATTGTACCTGTTAATTAACAGTAGTCCTGTTCATCTGCTCTGAACAAAATAAAAAAAATCCCTATGCATGAGTTATCCAGCCAAAACCTTACAACAACTTCGATGACATTGTGTCCCTGAGGAAAACCTTCAGTTCAACGTTAATGACGAGCTCATCCCTCAGCAGGTAGGAAACCTTGTTATCTGATATGCAAAAATTTGTCAAGTCATGTTCCATATACTCACTGCAAGTGAAGGCTTGGCTAATGTGTCACTGTTAAAATAAAAATGATAGCAGTGTCAGGCTGTCGACTACTGGCCTTATAACAACATTATAAAAACAGCTGCCAACATGAGAAACCTATGTTTCATAAAGGAATAAAATAACTGTACATTTTGGACATTAGTGAAAAGGACAGTTTTTCACATTTCAGATTCCTGGACAAGCATAAATTTCCAGAAATACATTGGTTGAGAAAAATATACATTTTGTTCCTTTCATTACTAGCTTTCAGGTTAAAGGTCTGCTCTAAATAGCATCTAATAATAATTTTGTTCATAAGAGTCAAAATATTAGCCTGCATTAAGCAAATGAGATAACTAAAGGGATTGCTGAAATTACTCAATTTGGGTTAAAAACTGTCCCATGAACAGAGGTGTCAAGTAACGAAGTACAAATACTTTTCTCCCCTTGACTCCTGGTTTGTTTAAGTTCCTTTTCTGTTACTGTTTATTCTCAGTTGTTTGTGTATCTCCTGTTTTGGTTTAACCTTGGTTATGTTTATCTCCTAGCCTTTATAATCTATTAGCTTGTTTAATCCACTAGCCTGTGTAATCTACTAGTCTGTTCAGTTTACTAGTCTGGTTTAGCCCCGTGTCCTGTTTAGTCCCGTTTCCTGTTTAAGTTCTAGGTCATATTCAGCTCAATGTTAAATTATGGTTATGTGGTTTAGCTCCTTGTTTAGTCTAGCTTTTGTTATGTTATTTGTGTTTATCTCATAGCAATGGTAGCTCCAAGCCTCTTATGTTAGCTCTTGGTATGATCAAGTCTGTATGCTCACTTCCTAGTCTTGTTAGTCCTTATGTTTGGTTCTTGGTCAGGTTTATCTCCTAGTCTTAGTTTCTATGTTTAGTTCGTTATGGTTAGACTTATGTTATGGCTGAATGTTCTGGTGAAGTCTCTGAGTCTGTTAAGTCAGAATAGTTTGTGTTCGAGTTCTGTTTGGTGTCTGTTTATGTTCTGAATCCCTCATTAAAGACTCCTTATCAGCATACACCTCTGTCACTATGCTTTATGTGAAGTCCACACCTCACGTAACAGTAATCTAATGACACCAACTTTACCCTATTCCAGAGTGATATGCAAGTCAGGGTAGGCAGGGATGACTTGATGCATGCACTGATGCACCTACTGTATCATGCACAGTGGCAACTGTACAAGTCTCTACAGTAGATGCAATGTTATGATCTGGGGTTGCTTCAGTTGGTCAGGTCTAGGCTCTGCAATGTGGCAATAAAATTCATGTAATGAATGACTAGGTCATCCCATCAATTACATTTTTCTTCCCTGATGGCACAGACATATTTCAGGACAACAGTGTCAGGATTAATCAGGCTCAAACCGTGAAGGAGTGGTCTTGGAAACATAAATCATTTTCACACATAAATTGTTCAACACGGAGTCTGGACTTTGACCCCATTGGAAGTGCTTGGGATGTTAAAGGTGGTCCAACAAAATATGAGTGTGCGACTATGTTTTTGGCTAGGCGGTGTATTATGTCATTAAGCCTCTAATTGCATTTGGATCCAAACCTGTGTGCTTCACAACAAAAAACTTCCAGAACATATTTCCAGTGAGTTGGAAACCATTTCCCATGTTACTGTTGCAATAGTCCAAAATTCCTGAGTTATGCATATACAAACTGCCCTACCGTCAAAAAGTAAATAAAAACCATCAAGCTAAGAAAAAAAACAGCACTGTATATAGGTATGGTGTTACTTGCCAACAAAACCACAAGATGGCAATATTGTTGCATGGATCTGTGCATTGTTGATTTCCAGACAACTGGTCTGGAGGCCACTACTAAAAACACTTCTGTTCTGCAATCTTTTTTAATTTGATACAACTTAATTTTCATTACAAATTATTGACAGCAACTTGAGTAAAAAGTAAACTACTTCAGTTTTGTTTTGTTTTTTTGCATGAATTTCAGTTTTTTTTAGGACTTTTTCCCTTTCATCAAGCTGGTATGTAAGGATTCTGCAAACATGTCTGATCCATTTTTGAGCATCAGTTCAATGTTTCAAAAGAAAGGATTAGCTTTAATGACCTTTTGTACAAAGCAGTACACATAGTCAATTTCTTAAATTAGCTTACATTAAAATTTGGATCAAGAACTAGTCCTGAATAAGTAATATTACTTTTTTTTTTTTTTGAGTTCAAAAATTCTAAGACCCTGAGTCTGATTATAAATGGGGGGGGGGGGGGCTTTTGAACCCTAAAACACAGCACATGGTGATGTAAGACTATGTTTGTCTGAAAGAAAATAACAAAGTGAGGAATACACCCTTAGGTTGAGAAAACAAGGAATAAAGTGCTGAATAAAAATACCAGAAGCAGTGTCACAGCAATAAAATAATGTTTAATTTACTAACCAACAAGAAAAAATTTTCTACTTGCTAGGAAAATAATGCATTTAATAAAAAATTAATAACTAGTTAATAAACATTAAATAACAATACAATAATTTACTTGTAAAAAAAATGCTGCTTCCACATTACAGACAGCTCTATAAACTATTAATCAAATTACAGAGATTTAATCTAACTCAAAAGCAGGTGTAACAGAAATAAAATTATCTTAGGCTGAGCTTTCAAAAGCTTCGAGCCAACAATGAATTAAGAACTACAGTCAGGTTGAACATACTCCTTTAAAAAAACAAAAAAAAAAAAAACACAAGTTAACTGTCTTGTTACATGAAGCATACTGAAAACAACTATTAAATTATATATTACAACTCTTACACACATGTATTAAACCCAACTTTACCTTAAGTTGCATTTGTATGTCTGTATGATGATAGCCAGTGTATTGGTTTGAATTTTTCATTTTAGGTATAATAATTTATATAAAATGTGTTTTTATGACTAACAAATTGTAATACATGCCAGTGCATATTTAATTTATGTTGCTACCATTTTCTCTTTCCTCTGCCAATTCTGAAGATGCTGTCAATTCCATTGAGTCATTCACACCTGAGTGTAGACATGCCACCTTATCAGGGTGTGTGAAACACACAGTTAAATTACACTGCAGCAACTGAGTCTTCACTGGAAACAGAGAATGAACAGTGAATTAAACTAGGTAATCAAGGAAAAACAGATGAATACAGCTGCAATGTGTAATTTTCTGTACTGTACTGATTGTTAATAATGTAGGGTACAAACAAATAAACCATTTAACAATAAATTGTAAAACTGTGGTTTAACTGTTTGCTAAAACATGCACTACCTTTCAAATTAAATATGACTCCCATTTGACTTTCCTCTTTCCTGCAAAAAACCCTCACAACCGATAGGCATCAGCAGATGTTAATCAGAGTCAGAGCACTGGTATAACAGGAGTTTCGCCCAAAGCAGTTTGCCAACCTGTGACCTGTGCTGTTTCAGATCACCTAAAAATGTACAGCCCCTAGGGTAAAACTGTCATATTCTTATCGAGCCTTTTTTCTACTACGGCAGCTGTGTCCTCCGTTTCAAGCTACGATACACTGACCTTACTTACAGACTAAAGAAAGTGATTATTGTACAATTTTAATCTAACATAAGGACAGTTTGTAAAACAGTTCTCAAATAACTGCGGTTTAAAATTGTAACACATTCCTTGATAACTGTTAATAAAAATGTTTTATAGATAGTTGCTATTTTTAATTATACAATTATATCATCAAAATAGTCTAGGAGTTTTCGGTTTATTTCCACTGTACAACTGGAGTTGTTTTAAATGTGTTTAGAAAATTCTAAATAACGTAGGCTAAATCATCACCTTCCAACTGATCCAAAGTCCCTGATAAATAATCCAGCTGCATCTGTATGTAATCCAGATCAACAGTGGGAGCAGTCTGTACATCTGTGGACATTTCCATTCTCTCCTTCTGGGACAGATCAAATAAACATTAAACAAAGATACATAGATTTAAATGTAACTGACACCAAACAGCTAAACTGCATAGCCCAGTATGACATGTGTAGAGAGTTGAATCTGTTGAAACAAACCCTGCATTGAAATGCAAAAGCTGAAAAATCATGCAGCAGATTTGGGGATCTGGTAAAAGAAAAAAGAAAACAAATGATAATAACAAAATGAAAGGATTTTTGCCACAAAAATATCAACCACACTGGACTCATTGTTTTAATTCAATAATATTTAATTGAAATCTGTAACAGTGCAACAGCTGTCAAACCCACGTGTGTTTTTTATTTTTTTTTTTTTTACAATTTCTTACTAGCAGTTTAAATCGAAATAATAATAATCACCATTAAGAAAAATAAAGCATCTCCAATTAAAGGGCGGAAATCATCAACGTCTACTCTTGAGCTGTCTTTTGGTTTGCAACTTCACACTGGTAAGCTATATCTCTAAAGCCGCAGATAACAGCTTTACACTGAAGGAATTCGTTCTCCAGCCTCTTGAGGGACTTTGCTAATTCAGGGTCAGTCCTCAGCACAACCATGTCGTACGCCATCCACGTCAGATTCACTAGGAGCAGAGAACGAGACACTCTTGCTACCTTGCTAACATACAGTATCTCACTGCCAAAGTGCAGTATAAACTTCTGAGCTGCTGTTTTTGTACGTCACCTGAAATATTCTCCATCTGCTCGGTCATCTTCTCTAAATCTTTACTGAGTTCTAAAGTTTCACGACCAAAATCCTCGCACTGCTCGCCAGATGAAGCGTTGTCAACCATCTAAAAACCGAGATGAGCAAAATAGCTGAATTAGTTAGCGGGTGCTAGCTAACCAAGTTATTCAGCCATATTAATATACACGTATTATACACGAAGCAAATTAAGATAAGTGACCCGTTACAGGTTTGGCCCTGAAATTGCCTTCTAAAACTGGTAATTACTCTGGTAAAATGTCTAACTAGATAAATATTTAATTCATTAACGTGTATATGCTAACGTTACCGACAAATTTATCTGGCTATCTGACAAGGTACACAAACAGAAACGAACAGCAGGTTTTTAAATGTTCAGCGTTTTAGCTGGCTTTACATCAGTTAGTTAAATGAACCAGTTTTATTATTTACATACGAAATTAAATCACCTTTTAAAGTAAGTTAACTTTCGATAAATGAGTTTTGTGAGAGATTTGCAGGAAATCTTTGCAAAAGCTTTTCTCCCTGTTTCCGTCGTTACGCACAGCTCTCCTGATGCGCGCGCATACACTGGGCATCTGCACGCGCTGCTAAACACTTATAAGTTAGCATATAAAAGCCTATATATAATACGTTTAAAGTGAAAAATTAATAAGCAAAATAATTAAAAAAAAATTTAAACTGTCTTTAGTTTTCCGCCTTTGTTTTATTATTTCCATCCATATTTCCATCCATATCCATTAGGGGGGAAAAGCATAGATAAAAATCAAACAAACAAATCAAACTAACAAAACCTATGCATGGTGAAATCACTCTGCAAATCTTTACATTAGTCCTTTAGAAGACCAAAAGCTGATAAAATAATGAATATAGTAATATAACTCAAACAAGAACTTAACCAATAAGAAGCAAGTGGGGAGGTGCCAGGTATGCCTGAATAAAACAGGTGCAACAGGTAACAGCACTCACTAGAGTGCAAGGGGAAACGCAGAGTGAAGAAAAATATTAGCCTGGACATAGAAGTGAAAAAGAAAATTTTCTGGACTTTAGAAGAAGAAGAGTGTTACATCTGGAGCCACCTGAGCTGCTTGAGTCGGGGCAGGAGAAGTTAATGAACCAATAATCATGACATCTTATGAGCAAGGTCAGTCTCCAACTCGGTGTGGTCCGCAGTTTCCCAGCTTGGGACAGGAGCCTCCAGAGCTGAGCCTTTACAGCGATAACTACTATCCTCCTCCATCACTGCCAAGTCCACAGAGAACAAACCCCTCCTCATATGATCTTGGGGAATACGCAACTTCATCTTCTAATCCATATCTGTGGTTCAGTGGTTCTGGGATCAACACTTCTGCATATTTGGGTGGTGCCCCAAGTCCTGCTGTACCCTCCTTCATGCCACAGCACTATGGCATGCAGAGGCCCTACCTCGGGCAAGGAGGTCCTGGGGGTGCCGGAGGAGAACTGAGTTGGTTCTCCATGCCTTCTCAGGAGGACCTAATGAAGCTTGTCAGGCCACCTTATTCATACTCAGCACTAATTGCTATGGCAATACATGGTGCCCCAGATCGACGCCTGACACTGAGTCAGATTTATCAGTATGTAGCAGATAATTTTCCTTTCTACAATAAGAGCAAAGCTGGCTGGCAAAACTCTATTCGCCACAACCTATCACTGAATGATTGTTTCAAGAAAGTTCCTCGAGATGATGATGACCCTGGTAAGAATTCTTAAGTGTGTTAAATTGAATTATCCTTTGCATTTTTATTTACTCCTGGGCATGGGTTTCTTCATGGTTTTTGATTGATATCACACTCCAGTCAAATTCATGTAATATCTTTCTCTCTCACTCTTAAGGCAAAGGTAATTACTGGACCCTTGACCCAAACTGTGAAAAGATGTTCGACAATGGCAACTTCAGGCGCAAGAGGAAAAGAAAGACTGATGGTCTTGTTGGGACGGGCAGCTCTGGCGGAACTCTTATCTCAGAGCCAGGAGATGGAAGTGGGAGCCCCAAAAATGCAACACTTGACAGTTCAGCCTCAACTGAGAAAGCTCCGGCCATGGGCCCCCAGCCTTGCCTGAGCAACTTCCTGGCAGAGATGTCTGGGGTATCAGCCGGGTCTGTGGAAGTGGGTGGAGAACCCATTAATCGCCCTATTCCTCTCAGCCTGCCAGGTGATTCCACAACAAGAGCAACACAATCATCAGGCTTTGGCTCCTACTCCCCAGGTTCCACAATCCCTGAGTGGGCACCTGCTCTCCCACCACCTCCTCCCATCTCCCCCTCAGGATCTAATGCCACTTTAGGCTACAGCAGCCCTGCTCTAAACCAGTTTAGTGGCCATTTCTACCCTGGATTGAGCTCAACCGGCATTCTCTATGCCCGAGAGGGCACAGAGGTGTGACAGAACTGCACAAAAGTCAACAGTTAATAAGAACTAGCACAAACTGCATAGTGAACTTCAGCCAGAGACTGATGGGAGAAAATTGCTTCACACATAGATCTCACATATTACTACCAGTTGAGTGGTTTTGGTTGAATGCTGAAACGGCCCCGTGAGTGTAAGATTACAGCAGATTCCCACAGGAACAGCTTAGTCAGCATCATGATGTGCGTGATACTAACAAAGGACACCAGCAGCTTCGATGTGAGGTGTGCTGCTGACATCATGCCATTCCGTCCAGCTATCTTTGCTGATCATATCACTAAAACTGTAAGCACCTGTATGCACACCGAACTTGGCTAAAAAAAAGTCTTTAACCAGCAGAGTAACCTTAGAGAAAGTGCATGAGGTGCAACATTCTTTATTCTTTGCTTAAATGTTGATCCTTTTGTTTTGTTTTTTTAAACTTAATCTTGTCTACATAATGAAAAGTTGTGATGTCTTTTTACTTATAAGGATGTGACAAAATGTTGTACAGAATTTTATGTATGCCTTCTGTTACTTTTTTAATAAACTTTTTTTTAAACAGTATCTGATGCTTAATCAACCAACAACAATAATGATTTACTAAATTATAACTATGAGAGAGTAGTAAGTTTTTAATGCAAAACAACTAGACTAAAGACTAAATGTATGACAATAAAAAATATAGCCGACAAATATCTGGTAAATTATTGTAAAAAAAAATAAATTCTGTTTTAGAAAAAAATAATCTAGCTAATAGCTAAAAAAATTATATGATCAAAAGCAAGACGAATACTATACGAGAGCATGTGCTTTTATCAGAAGAATCAAGCTGCTATTCTAAAGATCATGTGCAAAAAAAATGCACTGTCAAAGTAATTTATCTATTTATTTGGTTTAATTCATTTATTAAATAAACACTATAAGATAACTTGAACTTCTGAACATTCAATAAAACAACGAACACAAAAAACACTGAAAATAAATATCAAGTTTATTTCCTGTTGTGATCTTTAAGAAACTTCCATTATATGTCCAAAAGTATGTGGACATCTGACTATCAAACCATGTTGGGGAATTCTTATGAGTTCCCTGTAACTAATGTAAAATGATTAATCATTTAAATAACCTCATTTAAATCCTGAAGATACCAGATAAAGGATTATCTGTCAGATTACACAAATTTCACTTTGTGTTTTCAACCTCCATCATTCTCCGTACTGCCTTAAGGGCATTATTTACCATTAAACATAGGTCTTGCAGGCGACAGATCATAAGAAGTCTTCTTCTCAGAGACGCCAGAGCTAATATAAAAAAGCCTAGGCACATGTTGGGAGACTGATATAGGATAGAGCTCAGACATATTCACTTTCTTGAATTCTATAAGATTACAAACAGGTAAAAATGTTTCACCAAATTACTTGACTCAACTTTAATAATTTGTCTGTCTGTTACAGCCAAATAAATGCTGAAAGGTTTTCCTCAAGAAACTGATCTGTGCTAAGACTGATGAGATCTCATAGCAACTATTTTGTATAACAGCTCATAACATACCTGATATTCAGCAAGTTAGCAGCAGGAGACTAATATTATAACAGATTTGAGGCTCTTGTTTGGCTATAAGCAATAAATGGCAAAATACTATGGTTATCAGCTGTTTAACACAAATGTGTATCATAGTTTTTACTGTCATAGCTTCTTGTTCTTTGAGATGACACATTTGGCTCTTCCAGTGCAGCCATAATCTGAAATATGGGCTAAAAATAGATTAAATTTGATTAGATTTAACTTTACTCTTGTTTTACAAAGTACATGTACAAAGCCAATGCAATGCAGGTAGCATCCAAACAAGAGTTGAAGTGATATAGTTAGTACAAAACAATTAGGATTATACAAACCGGATCCCAAAAAAGTTGGGACACTAAACAAATTGTGAATAAAAACTGAATGCAATGATGTGGAGATGGCAAATGTCAATATT
>JAOTQY010000034.1:20431048-20452723 GCA_026413445.1 Dolichallabes microphthalmus
CCCAGTATTGTTGTAGAATGTAGAAAATAAATCACTAAACAAAAAAAGAAATTTGCAAGTGTTCTAAAACTTTTGAATGGTAGTGTATATAATACATTCACAAACTTTATTTTTACATTCATCGTTCTTTGTTTTTACGATTATGTTACGCTGATACCGATTTTGCCGCTATACAAAACACCTCTCTTACTACTATAACTCATCCCCTTCTCCTGCACTTCAGGGCTGACTCCTACCATGTAATGTGAATGTGTTCGTATTTCAACATTTAACCCTTGCCTTTCAAACTTGTTGACACAAGGCCCCTGCATTCGCAAAGACACTAGTTTAGTTTGACTGCTCTCAAGATGACCTCTTCCAGGAGATATGGCTGAGTAGCAATTTAATATACCAAATAAGAATACTTAACAAAATTAATTTAAAAAAATAAAGATATGCTTTTGAAGAAGGTTACAGTTGGATTACAATGGTAGAATGACATGTATTACTTATGGACACAATATAGAACCTAACCAAGGCATCAGTCTGACCCAGAGGCCAAATGAAGCAGTCAGACGTGTGGACTCCTGGACTATCTCTAAACCTTGCAGATTGTATGGTCTTGATTTTAAAGTACCGGTGCCAGTTTCTGTGTTGACAGGACAGTGTTTTTGATGTGGTGTTTTATCAGAGAAGACCACGTGTATTTTAATCATCATCATCATCATCAGTCCCTAGAATAAAGAATCTTTTCATTCACAAAGAGATCATGGCATGGATTTTAGATAACGGCCTTACAGTAGATCATCCGGGTTGGCCTAGGTCACATAGACATACTAAGAACAACGTTAAATAAATAAAGCTGCTAGTTACAGCCAGCTTAAAGCAACACCAGAGAGGCAGAGCATATCTGATTCCCATAGCTGTACGTCTCAACGGAGGACATCAAACATACTGAGCCACTTTATCTTCAGCTGCACCTGTGGAGGGTCACTTCCCAAGCCAAGCATAACACGGCCCTGCATGCCCACTCTCCTCCCAAAAACTACACATGTGGTGTTCTCTGATAAAACACCACATCAAAAACACTTTACTACGAACACAGAAACTGACACCGGTGCTTTAAAGTCAAGTCCATACAATCTGAAAGGTTTGCTGATAGTACAGGAGTTTTGGTGTTGTCTTTACACTCCAGGTTGTCCGTCAGTGAGATCTAAGAGACATATCTGAGCTGATCATCCATTTGTCTTTCTTGTTCACATTAAAATAACTTTGATAGCTGAGCTCTCCAAGCTGCCATGAAAAATGTGCCTTGAGGACTGGAGGCTGTGTTTCACAAAGGTGATTTTCCCAAAGCTGAACTAGTAATATGGAAAACACAAACTTGTACAACAGCTGAAAAACCCAGGCACACTGCATTTCACTTACTAGTGTGATAAACACAGACCAACCTACTGATGCATTCAACACTTAGGTGTAAACATTTGCTTCTACTAGTATAGTGCCACCCCAAATTGGGTTGCTTCAGGTTACACAAGCAGTTGAAACAGCTTTATACATGAAGATATTTAGGTATATGTTAGAACACATCTGGCATGTTAATTACACATCAGTCCGAGTACTGGAAAATAGAATACTGGAATAATGAAGAACATACCGTTAACAAGTTCTGTAGATGCAGTCAGACCCACCATCTTCTCCCAAAATGAAGAAAGTCACACAATCACCCGAAAAGGCACTGTAAAGTTTCTTGTAGACAAAGGAACTGCAAACTGCAGCAGTGTCAGACATCAAACGACTCAATGTTGATGTGTTGCTATCACCTTTCTTTCTTCCAGTTCCTCTTAATCCCTCTCTTCTGATGCAAAGATGGCAGAGGATAGCTTACTGGGGGATTACCCTCGCTCTCTCCTTTGATAGATCAACTGTGTGTGTGTGTGTGTGTGTGTGTGTGTGTGTGTGTGCGCGCACGCACTGTTTAGTCAGGGGAGGCACCCATTCCCACCATCTGTAAACCTAATTGATCCAGGACCTAGGACAGGCCTTGTGTAAACACACACACACACACACCTCCCCTTAAGCTTTTTATTTTTTATGTTGAATTCCCCTTCATTTATCCAGCTTACATCCTATGCAAAATGCCTGCAACAATGGAGTGTGTAAGGTAATACACAAAGAAGTCATTTTCTTGCTGCGTTCAAGTAAACCAAGGTTAGAGCCTCAATTCCATTCATTGTGTTTTTTCTTTCACAACGGAGCTGACTGATATGAATTCATGAGCCTCCCCAGCCCACAGACAGAACTTGAGGACTATAGAGCAGGATGAAACATGCCAAATAGTTCAGGGCACACTCATGCATGTGTCTCAGTGTATGTGCACACTAGCATGTACACTCTCAGATAAGCTCTTTGTATCAGTGGCTCCATCGCTTTACCTTTTGAAAGCATGACATCACACACTTTCAGTTCTTTACACAGTTAAGATACTCCTGACGGCATGTTGAGATCTGTCCTGTTGAAGGTTACAAAAGAAACACTAAGATGATGCCAGTGTTAGTAAGGAACTTACTGTAGGATCTCCATCACTCCAAAACAATGGTATCGGATATAAAGACAAGAGTTCTTCTCAGTGGAATATACCAGTTTTACATTTGATGATCTCATATCTCGAACAGAATGTATAATATGCAAGATATCCAAACTGAAAGCTTATTATTCCTTTTCATGAAACTATGAATGCAGTATGAAGAAATATCTTTGTTGATTTATAAGTTAGGGCATTATGTAAGTCACAGTTCCTTTAGATATTGTTCAACATTTTATGACTCAGTGTTTATTTAAACATTAAGACGCTGTCTCTACAGTTGTGTACAACACAGTCTCACCTCTCTGTATTAGAAGATGATAACTTTGAACTTAATGTCTTTAAACAGAAAGTAGTTTGAAAAAAGATGCATACCGAATGGTCCTCATACTGTATGAGCATCACACAGTATATAGACAACCACAACACTAACGCCACCAACAGGTGAATCGAATGACACTGACTATCAAATATATACCAGTAAACTGTTGACAGTACCATGGGCACCCAAAGCTGGGGAGGAAAGGCCAGCCTATCTTGGTCCGATCTCATCGAAAAGCCAATGAAAAAAAGTTAATGCTGGCCACAATAGAAAGGTATAAGAACACCCAGTTCAACACTGCTTGCTATGCATGGGGCTTAGCAGGAAAAGAGTTAAAGGTTTTTGATCAGCCCATCAATTCCAAGCACCCATGGAATGTACCAAACAAACAAGCCTGATCCATGGAGGCCCAACCTTGCAACTTACAGCACTTAAAGGATCTGCTGCTAATGGCCTGGTGCCAGTCACCACAGCACACCTTCAGAGGTCTTGTGGGGTGATGCACTGAGGGGTTAAAGTTTTGGTGGCACAAGGGGAACCGTAACAAATTTGGACTTAATTTTTTGGGTTTTAATATAATGGTGAATTGGTGTATAAACAATGTAACTGGGAGAAAATTTTCTTTCCTAATGTCCTTATATGAGGTCATTTGGGTCTCATATGTCGGTGTCTGTTGTAAACCTAACCCGAAGTCCCCATTATCATTCCAGAGCTTGCCTACTGACTGTTCTCTACACATTACCCCAGCTGACATACACTGAACAGCATGACACCCAGGGAGAATTTTGGCCCGCAGCCTCACAAGAGGTGTCATCTTAAACATACACATTAACAAGCATTACAATAGCCCCCTTCACCCAGCCTGTTTGAGGCGGAAATATTGCACAATCACTGCACTTTGCAGTTGTGAGTAAAAAGACATGGAGATGGAATCAGGGTCTTCTTTGTCTCTTCTTTAAACCAGGCGCAAAAGACAGTTAGCACCTGACCAATAGATACATCTTGTATAGTAGATTAGACATAACCACTGCCCTCAAATAGCGCTAAACACAGTGCATAAAGAACAATGAACTGAAGTAACAGCAGAGTTTGAAACTGATCAGCAGTGTCAGTTTTTTTTTTTTTTTTTAATCAAATAAAAAATGTTTAAGTGTTTAAAAGTACAACTGACAGCACTGGGCTCATTCTAGCATTACCAGATAAACTTTTTCTTTCACCACGATTCCTGCCTTCTGCATTATAATGTTTAAAATGGTTGGTCTCATGTATTATTAATTGCATGAGCATGTGTGCATTTGAGCATAAATTTGTACCAATTCTAGATCACAACCTTGATGCAGCATGTGTAATGGTAAGCAAATCAAATTAAAATTTTATTTGTCACATACACAGTCATACACAGTACAATATGCAGTGAAATGCTTATACGACCGCCTGTGACCTTAAAAAATTAAATATTATTAATAGGAAATAAATATTAATAAAAAAGAAATAGAAAATAAATTTGGTACACACTGTATTTCTGATGCATCATGGTAGATGCTAAACAATTAATATCTTAATCAAAATTGCTATATGGACCTGTGCAATTATTTAATCGCAAAAAGATGCAATTTATTACAGGTAACTTTCAGGTAACTATTACAGGTAAAGTCTGTCAATCATCAAACTATTTATTTTTTTTTACATATACTTTTAAGGTGATATCGATAAACATCCTCTTTAATAAGATCAGCTGTGGCATTATTTGCTGTTACCATGGATACATATGTTTGAATACAAAATATTACATTTAACAGTTAAATTCCACAGTTTAAATCACAACATGTGTCAAAATAATCGCAATGTGATTTTTGTAATCAAATCGTTCAGCCCTAATGCTGAGGCAGTTGAGTTAGTCACGCAGGCTCTGAGTTTTAATGCTGGCGTGCTCCTTAAAAACACACATTGGGGTGTATCCTTTATAAAAGCACGAATTCGTGGTTTATGTATGAATTGCAAAACGCAAGTGAAGATGGCATGTTGAGAGAGTCTTTTTAATTTGATCGATTAGATTTGTGTTAAAGTGCCTATTGAAAACACAATGTATGCTGTAATGAAATCACAAAAAGGGTCATGACATGAACTGACAGCTGCAGTCCATCCATATTAAATAGAACAAAATGAAGGCTCAAAGCTCAAAGACTGGGGGTTAGATTTCTACACATAATCCCCCATGGCTTTCCCTCAGATTGTATGAGATTTGTGTGAGACGACACCTTGTTTTACTGCTCCAAAGTCAACAGCAAGAGAAATACCTCCAACATCAACGTTGGATCGCTCATCAAATATGGATAAGCTGTGGCACAGCAGATGTTTCAGCTGTTGTGTAATATTTGCTCCCCCCCCCCCCAATTTCATATGATGGACAAGGCAAAAAACAGTCATAATATTCAGCATCATGTTGTGTGACATCGAGCAAGATGTTAGGATGCTTAGTCATTTTTTTTACTTGCAGGATATCAGGATGATCATCTACAGAATCAGCTGGGTAACAGATAAAGCAACGGTGCTGTTTTCAGATGGAACTGATGTTAAGGTCAGACTGGCTAGATAGACTACCAGCATTTAGTTTAGCCTTATAATCATCTCCTAGATTCATATTCAGTTCAACAGCATCCAAAGTTCCATGGGACTGAGAACGAAGCTCCAGAACAGTTGACTTTCACACTGCGGAGAAGTTCCACAGAGAAATGTGAAAAATAAAACTTTATTATTGAGACATCTTGACATAACATTTTCATGGGAACTGACAAGATTTCCTTTGTGTTTTGCTTTTACAGATTTTTTTTTTTTAGGTCAAATAACTTAAACGCCACATACCCATGGAATTAAACTCCAACTTGAATATGCTCTCCAGTTTCATTTGGCCTCTCAAAAACCAGAAATTGGTAGATCACCAGTAGGTGTGAATGAGTGTAGGATAAATCTCCTGTAGGTGTGAACCCATTTGTGAGAGCGTGTATGCTATACCCTGTGATGGGCTAGCTTCCTATCCAAGATGTATTCCCGCCAGGCACAAATTCTAGCAGAGGCTATGGGTCCAACACAACCCTAACTAAAAATTATCTTAAAGATAAATGTATAAATTGAATTCAAAATTGCAGTCTAATAATCGAACACCAAAAAACCCTATAGTTTTCAATATGAATTCATGTTTTCACCCACAGTGTGAACCAAAATTTAGAAACACCCTTCAACCATTACCTCAGGCAAGCAACGCTTTCACATTAAGGCCCGGGATCCAAGAATTACTTGAGCCCAAGGGCGTTTTCACAATTGATTCGTTCTATGCATGGTTTGACAGGCTTGCTTATTTACATCCTCTGATACAGAAGATAGCAGTACGCACCTACTTGGTTTGAGAGCTGCCATTAAACACAGGAGAAGAAGATAACAAGGAAGTTAACTTTAATTCTATGCCTAATATCATCAATATTTTATGAAAAATATCAAGAGCGACGCTCTACTATTCCTACTTTATCAGCTATAGATTCAGACAGGTCAGACGATGATGTTGGTGCGTGTTTTGCGCACATGGAGATTTCAGAGGAGACAGAGCACTTATGACATTGCATCTAAACACTGATCAACTTCCATTCTCAGGTACGTACGATTGCTTCCATATTTAATTCGATCTGAACTCAAGCACGCTGTATCTTGAAGAAGTGGTCTCGGGAACAGTTTTTAAGTTCTTGCTGATTGGGGTGCGTTCACATTAGGGCCCCGGGATCATTTTCGATAACATGACCCCAAAATCCAAATTCTTTTTAAGCAGTCAGAACACAGTTTTTACATGCTCAGTAACCTTTCCCTGAGTGCGCTGGAAAGCTACCATTAGCGTCAAAGCTTGTCTAACATCAAATAACCTTAACGAACCGTAATTTAAAATATAAACTTAGTAAAATCGGAATTGTCATGGACTGTCAGAATAGCTTGAGTATTTCTGCAAATCCAGCTCTGGACTTGTCCCTCATTGGAAGAGCAGTCTGGTGCGAAACGTTTAACTCGCACAACTTTCTGGATAGCTGTCAGAATATTTCTACTAATACATAAATGATTGCCGCTTTTTCTTTAATTCCTCAAAAATGGGAATAAAGAGATGTTCTTTTGCCCAACCACCAATGGAGGACTTGCCTTTCCTCACTTCTGGCTCAGACATCCTGTAGTCTGCTATATCTGTTGCAATTTGACAACAAACTGGCAACTTCTGTGTGGAGCTGAGCCACAAGTTGGAGGAGGTCCTTAACACCTAACTGCACTAGCATCACAAACAATGGACAAACCAAAGCAGCTTAATTATAAATGAAAGAAGAAAAAAAAGGGAGGGGATGTGCTTTTCCTTTTTTTTTGGTTTACAGACCCATATAATTGTCCAAAAATTATCAAAAAGCAATATAAAGGAGAACCCAAGATTTAACTTTTGTGAATTTCATTAATATTTAGGCATAATGAGCAGTTGAGGATTAAGGGCCTTGCTCAAGGGCCAAACCATGGTAACTTGGTGGTCGTGGAGTTTGGGACCTGGGACCTTCCAAACTGTAGTCTAATGCCTTAACCACTGAGCTACCCCTGACGTCTGTAAGCACAATACATGTTTATTTTAGCCAAATAAAAAAAAAGCCAAATAAGGCATATGTGGAAGGAGGCTAAAAATCCCCTTCTCTCCAAAAGTAATACATCAGCATAACTTAGGTTTGCAAAGTTGCATCTGAACAAACCACAAACGTCCTGAAACACTATCCTTTAGTGAAAAGTACCTCATACCAGTTACCAAGCAGAGTGGATGAAGGATGATGATTTTAAGTATGCTTTGTAATGAGAAACTTGCAGTCACTGAGACAATTATAAACACCTCTTTATATTAGAATATGTTTTAGATAAATGTGAGGCCATGTGACTAGAGGCTGAGGCTGGACTGTCAGCAAATCGACAAAAGCAAAGAAGAAAATTTTTTAAAGATGGAATGGCCCAGCCAAAGTCCTGACTTCAACTCCACTGAGATGCTGTGGTGGGATCCTAAGAGAGCTGTTAATAAATGAATACCTTCAAAACATCAATAATCTGAGGCAATGTTGAAAACAAAAGAGGTCAACAATGTTTTTAGAGTGATGTATGAGATGTATGAGTTCATACAATAAACTCAAACATTTACTTTAGGTTATTATTGCAAACGTTGATTCTGTCTTACTGAATTTTAGTGTGCACTTGGTTTTCCACCTGGCCAGGGTTTTGAATGTTGGTTTATTTTTTGAATAGAAAGAAAAAAAAACTTTAGTGATCAAGTTAGTGATGACATTTGCGAATGAAATAAATAAATGGAAATAACTTGTGATATAATGAATGGCTTATAAAAGATAAAAAATGCTGAATATCATTTACACATTTGGATGTTTCCTTTCTGCTCCATTGGCATTAACTAGTATTCCCTTTTTTTCATACCCAACCATTCACTCCACTTACTATTAGGGATGGGTGATATGGTAAAAGTTTATTAAAAAATTTTCACCTGTCAATGTTGATAATTATCAATTATTTATTTGTTGCATTCAACTGTTTACAATTTTCACACAACTGTGCTCTGATCTCGGGCAGAGTACAAAAAACTGCCATAGAGCCGAGCTAACCTGTTCTTTTTTTATTGACATTTTTTCCCCTCTCTTTCTGCACTCCTCTTCTCCCTTGCATTCCACACTGCTTCTGTTGTTGGGTGTGTTTTATTCCGGGGGCCGTAGAGTACACGGTCTCGGCTGACTGCATACACCACAAAGGCTGAACGGTGTAAAATTACCTTGTTATTGAGGAAGTGTCTGTTGCAGTGTATATCATTGTTCTATCACCCAGGCCTACTTACTTTTAAACATTTGTTTGTGAAAATAGTTATTTTAAATTCTAAGCTTTGTGCAAAACAAAGTTATGAGGTATAAGGCATACAGATGTTTATGTTCACCCTGATGGTGACATACTGTACATTTGCCTTTTATGTCTATGCAGTGTCACCAGACTAATGAATGAGCACAAAGCACAAACACTGAAGTGAGCAGGGTTACACAGGTCTCTGGGCGCATCCTAAATATTCTTAAAGTTTGTGGGAAAAGGAAAGTACCAGCCACTTCTGCTGTTTTATAATTCAGGAAACATGCTTCAGGTTAACATCCAAATCCTAATTGGGATTAACATAATCCTAATTGTCACTGTTAACTTAACATGCCTAATGCTTGTCGATAACAAGAATGGTGCTCCTCAGTAATATTAGTTCCATACAGACTCTTCCATGGTTAATACGCCAAACTGTTGGAGGAGGATTTAGCCAATAAGGGAAGTTATAGTGGCTGCTTACTAGTAGGAGGCTTCCTTGGGGTTGGGATGTTCAATCCATCTACTCATGCGTCGAGTTATGAGCTTGATACTCCCAATCACCTGCATCAATTAGTTCTGAAAGCCATTCTTTGCTCAGGAGGGTGCAAAGAGCTTTGATCTGTTTTCCTCTTTCATTTTTGTGGCCCAAGGAGCCACTACTCCATGGACTATAATTACTGCACTTTTACTGTACTGCACATACAGTACACCCTCAAGAGAACTCTATGCAAACTGTCAGCCATAAGAAGTTATCAAGGGGCCGAAAAATATAAACGTAATTGTTTTTGTATTATTTATTTTATTTATCTATGGCTCAGCCATGTAAGCAAAAATAGTCTTTCTGGTAGTCATTAGCAATTCATTATTCGGCCACTAGAGGTCTCAGTAGTAGATTTCCTGATTAAGCAGTAATCCTATACCACTAATACAACACTTGGTCATGCCAGACACAAAAGCATAACATGCACCTGCATTTTTTATAAACTTTTTCAGGCCAGTGTGCGATTTTATCAGGACCCCAAAAGACCACAAATTCACCACAAAAGATTTCAGTATGGTACGATTCTCACACATTTTTATACAAATGCACTGTAGAATTCTTGACTTAAATTCTTCAGAACGTGTTTATACATTTCTATAACAACAGCCCAGACAGTGCTTCTTCCATGTCATTGTGACTAGATCAACAACTTATGGATTTAAGGAAGGAGTCTCCATGGTCAACATTTTACAGTCAGAGATAAAAGCTGTTTGGTTTTGTGGTGTCTCAGTAACAAGCTCCATGTTTTTGTTATGTTAACATGAAGGTCTTATCACAATCTTCCTGCATGTCTTCCCAGCAATGAAACTTAAGACCAGTGGGAATTCCCCAAGTATGACACATGGGTGACCTGGATCTGTAGACGTAAAGAATTACAGGAATCAGTGAAGATATTGCTAGCCTTATACAGTACATACATATATATTTGTTGATAATGTAGTATACACATAACCATATTAACATTTTAAGTAACTAGGCAGGTAGAATTCACTATCATTTTAATTCAGTATTATGGTGCCTTTAATTCAAGCTCGTAGAGTTAATGTCAGGTGATGAAAGAATGTGGAAACTGATGCAGGCGCTCATGCCCTTAGGTTACAGAGGTTAGTAACCAATCATCAACTAAACCAGCAATGCTTAGCAATCTTCTACAGTCTCCCCTAATATGACATGAACAGGGTAAGTCAGCAATCCCTGGACAAAAACGAGCCTTCATTCTGTCAGCCAAATTAATATTTCATATTCTCCAAAATCCCTATGATTTCATTCTGCAGCTATGCTTTCTATTGGCCATTGCTTCTTTCACTGTGAAGTACTACAGTGTTCCACTAACAGTGTTAAGCCTGTGCAGAGTCATTTGACATTGTGGCTACACTAAGACTGGAGGTTTTGTCTGGGAATATTCATGGAAAAAAATGTCAATAGGACTGTGTGTGTATGTAGCAACGTCAGAGAAAGCAGAATTCCCCTCACTAGGGTGCAGTCCTGACCTTTACCCTCTCCTAATATATTAGCTCAAATAGGAAGCTTCAGTCAAAGAATGTCTAGAAAGTATAAGGACATCCTGTTTTAACACCACTATATGAGCTATTAAATGAGCCATTTACATCACAAAAAAAGTATAATAAATTATGTCTGTAGGTCATAAAGACTCCGGTTCTTTTAAAAAGCCAGTAGGTTTCCTCTAGCCTCGCCTTCAAATACACCCCAAAATCAGGTTCAGATCATTGCTCCCCAGTCTAGCTTTACAGGTCAGCTAAAGAAGCATTCATAAATCACATGAGATTTGCGGACCCTCCCACCAACTGCAGGTGCATTGTGGATATTATTGACCAGTTTGGTTGAAAAAGACCCACTCTTTCCTTGCACCAAGCAACCAGCTGGAGTTTCTCTCTATTGTCTGGTCTTGGACAGAGTATGGCTATGACACTGCATCAATGCAACCCACAGAAACAACAAAGTATAAGTGGGTGAGTGTTAGTACATCTAGAAATGACTGAAAGTAGAATGTTACAGTACAGCACAAAGTAACCCAAGGTTGTTGCCAGATAAATCCAACATAAAAACAACCAAGGGCAGGGTTTGAGTAACTTTTCTTTTGTGCTACAGCTCACATCTAAATCCATGTATTAATTCAACTATGTTAATGTCAAATGCCAAAGCAAATGGAGAGCTTTGTGCTTGTTAAAAATCACGACAGGCCCTGTCTTGCACGAAGACATAAAACATTCTTACTTTTAGTGCTACATTAAGTAAAACACTGGGAATTCGATCACACCATTGTCAAATAAAGAAACGGTAGACTGGAGAGTGAAGGAGCAGCATTCACACCTGATTGATGGGTTATTAGAAATTTAAAAAAACAGGAGATGTTTGTTCTTGACACTTATAAACTCTTCCATATGCTGAAAGGGAAAGACCAAGAAAACAATACATATGATTCAGATCTGCTTTTACAAATACAAAGATCATCCCACACATGAAATAGCTCCATAGGGAGAGCTGTTCCCTTTTACGCCTACCTGATACACTTAAGACAGCATGCTCATTGTTTAATGAGCCATAACAAATTTAGCTTGCTAACTAGAAAAAGTAAAAGAGCAGATGCAGGCTATGCGATGACTTTACAAGGAACAACATGCTCACCTGGAGATTTATTTATCTCTCTAGTGTTTGTATTAACAGACTCACTCAATAGAGTCTAGAAAATGGCTATTAATTAGCCAGACTGAACTCCAGATATTCCAAAGAAGGAAAAAACACAAAATGTGCAATGGACCACCAAACAGTGCTGTGAATGAAGCAGATAGTAAGAGGCGGGGATGATTGGGGTAATGTTTGAGCTGCTTGACCACACTCAAGTGGTGTGTGACATTCAAATTATTTTCTGCTTTGTATGAGGGATGTACTTCAGCGTGCTTAAACGACCTAAAAAAAATAGGGTTGATATCTCCATGGTGTTAGAGGTAATATGTCTGTTTTGGCTTGGTGAATGAGTCGAACTACAAACAAACAACAAAATTGGAAGGGGTGTGTGTGTATGCGCAAGTAAGTGTAAGTGTAAGTGATCGCTTTGGAACAAAAGGCGCTTTAAGTTAAGCAGACATGCCTCAGGAACCAACACATTGTCTTGAAGGGGCTTCAAAAAGCAAGCAAACAAAATACAAACACTTGCTATTTGCTGCTGGAAGTACAGAAATTAAAACGACAACATTTTGCCATGCCTGTGCAGAGCACAGCTACCAAAACAAAGTACATCCAGGGGTTTAAAGTACACAAACCTTCAGCATGTGGTGTCTTGTTAGGACTGCCCTCTTCACAAAGACAGGCTTTTATCTTTAGAAATACAAGAGTGGAATGTGGTGTCCTAAACTTAATCCTGGAGTTTGAGGGAACTCACCGACCCACCCATCCAGTTTATTTTACATGTAGAGTGTAAAAGCAGGATGTTCCTTCTTAATCTATTTAATACAAGAGCTATGTTCTGCAGTCTCTATGGCTGAATAAAACTTGCACTAAAACGAGAGATGACTCGCCTCCGTTAGTGACTCAGGATACATAATAACAATAAGCACTATTGTATTGTTCAGTACACCATGGTCGTGTTCTGTGAGAGAAAAGCAGCGCTATTTACAGGTGGACTTGAAGCCTGGACTCCCGAGCGCCCCCTGCACTTAAAGCTCCTCGTTACTTATACACTTCGCCTTGCAGAACTGACCACAGCAGAGCCCCACTCTAAAGTAACTTTTATTCCCTAATGTTAGACACGTTGTCGCTTTGTGACACAGCAGCCGCATCTAAACGAATCAAAGCTTTCTTGAAAGCCACCTGTTCGACAACTTTTGCACATACAACCACAACGCACGAGGCATGCGAACTTGAATATCTACAGAGTACTCACATTTCCCGTTGTTTCCCTCCATGTCTGGAGTGTCATCTAAAATTCTTCGACATTTCCAACGTGAGCATTTTCCTCCGATCGTGCAGTATCTGTGACAAATCCGCCCTACTGCAGTTTAAACAGACCCAGTGAAGATGCGCCGAACCTCCCCTCACGGTGGCACCTGGGTCCTAGAGCAGAGTTTTGGCCGGTTTTACTCACTCACTCTCAGGCTCGCGGGGAGCCTATCCCAGGAGACTTTGCACACGAGTCCGGTTCCACCATGGACGTGGTCCCAAAGCATCGCAGGGCATGCACACACTCTCAGGCTCATTCACACACTATAGGGATTTGTGACTGTTAATTAGCCTAATCTGCATGTCTTTGGACTGTGGGAGGAAACCGGAGTACCTGGAGGAAACCTACCAAGCATGCAAACTCCATGCACACAGACCAGTTGCGGGAATCAAACCTGGACCCTGAAGGTGCAAGACGACAGAACTGACCACTAAGCCAGCACTCTGCCTGTTGGACGGTTTAAACGTTAAAAATTATTATACTACTATGTATAATAACAATAAACGGTCAACCTTACATGGGAAAAAAAAGTAACCATAATTCATAGGGTTCTTACCATATTTTACTAAAATGACAGGCATTTAAATATGCTTATATCAACGAAATATGTATTTGTAAATTAATCAGTAAAAGTACCATTCTGGAAGTGGTGTAGTGTGATGGCAGCGCCAGGGTCAAGGATTTGAATTCTGTGTGTATGGAGTTTGCATGTTCTCCCTGTGCTTGGTTGGTTCCCTTTGGGTACCCTGGTTTCCTCACATAGTCCAGAGACATGTAGAGGAATGTAGTATAATTGGTGTTCCCAAATTGCTCAAAGTTTGTGTGTGTCCCGTTTCCTGGAATAGACTCCAGGGCCCTGGTGACCCAGTACAGATTAAGCGGTATAGAGGCGGTATAGAGCAGTAGAAACATAGCACCATTTAAAATTCACATAGTCTGTAGAAAACTGATAAAAATTTGCCCATTTAATGTCACCTCCATAACACTGATGAATACTATATATTTTCATGGTGTAAATGTTTATATATATATTTTTATAATTGTATAATTGTTTTTAGATGAAGAGATTACATTAAATATTGTACTAATGAATTTATTGATGCTAAGCCCGTGCATGATCTGATGCTTTTTGTTGACCACTATCAATCCAAATGTCACCTTCATAATGATGGAACCATCCGATACATGTGTTACTACAGTCGGAGCGCCTCCACCTGTCTTAAATCATATATGTTTATATTTCATATAAAACACTTTTTAATAATCATGTACATTATTCATTAGGATTAATTTTGTGAGTGATTGTGGAGTAACCAATTTTTTTTTAAATAGCAAGTCACATCCCACATGAGCTGAGCATCATAAATGACATATCTAATGTTTACAAAGAAAAGTATAGCCAACAAAGGCAGAAAACTCCTTATTATTGAGAGGTCCTGACCTATATTCAAGCATCCGGACCTCCAAAACCATACCTTACTTTCCCTCACAGTGTTGATGGATTAGCCTGCACTGTGCACTTTCTTTCTATTCACTGTGCACTCAGAATTCCACCTGGATATTCCACATGACCTTCCAAGTAGTTGAGTGGCAGAGCTTGTAAATAGTGTGATGTCTGCATTGTTGAGTTGCACTTGTGGATCCTGCTTATTAAAATTGATTCCTTGTTTACATTTTCTAGTTTTGGAGAGGCTATTCCCACTGGAGAGTGGAGAGACAATATACTTTTTCCTCATTTACATTTACGCATTTGGCAAACGCTCTTATCCAGAGCGACTTACTTTTATTTGTTATTTTTTAAAAATCTCATTATACATCTGAGCAGTTGAGGGTTAAGGGCCTTGCTCAAGGGCCCAACAGTGGCAACTTGGTGGTTGTGGGGT
This sequence comes from Dolichallabes microphthalmus, assembly GCA_026413445.1. NCBI lineage: Eukaryota > Metazoa > Chordata > Actinopteri > Siluriformes > Clariidae > Dolichallabes > Dolichallabes microphthalmus. Next base: position 20,446,214 of record JAOTQY010000034.1, read on the forward strand.
TTGAACCCGAGATCTTCCGAACTGTAGTCCAATGCCTTAACCACAGAGCTACCCCTACCCCCTCATACTTGAGTCTGGCTTCCTTATAGTACAGTACATGCTATATTGAATGGGTAGCCACAAATAACCATGCTGCGAGTGTGTTCATTCTGTTTGAATGTGTCTGAAAAATCCCAGAAAACAGTTAGGATTATTGTCCAAGGAATCAACAGCTTCAGAGCAGACATGGCTCAGCTCATTATCAATGGTCCAGGATCTTAGACTATGTAATTCATAGATTTATAACTCAGAGGCTAACCATCGTTCTTATCCCATATCAGAGGAGCTCTATAGGATGCTATTTCTAAAGCTGATTTTGGGAATTGTTGTTCAGGAACCCTGTTATTCATCTAATACCCTCTAAAATTGTCTTTTGCTTACTAACCGTTCATTAATATTGTACTCTATTCTCATTAGCAAAGAAAGCTGACAAAAGCAATGCAAAAGTCAGGCAGTAAACACTCCCCAGACTCCTCTGTGACTGCATTTTGTTACTGCATGGTTTAAACCAATCCAAAACTTTCCCTGCTCAGTGCATGATTTTGAACACTCTTAGGATATTGGTCAATAATCCTGTAATATTTTGCACAAAGTTTGCATGTTCTACCCGTGCTTGGTGAGTTTCCTCCAGTTACCCTGGTTTCCTCCCACAGTCTAACTGGCATTCCCAAACTGCCCATCCTGCATGAATGAGTGTGTGAATGAGTATGTGAGTGCATGTGTCCCCGGCAGTGGATTGGCACCCTGGCCCTTGTGTACCCCATCTTGTGCATGAAGTCTCCTGGGATAGGCTTTGGGCTTCCTGTCCAAAGTACTGAAGTACAAAAAATGAATGAATGAATACATGTCCAAATAAAATAGGATTAATAAAGGATGACCATGATAAAATGGTCTGCAGAGAAAGAAGAAATGAAATAGGAGTAAGAGAGCAGTATGGAGAGGCAAAAAATACAGCCACCAGAAGAGGGAATGAATAGTCACTGATTATTTAATGTTACCATACAAGCTACACACAAACACATACTCATACTATATCCGTTTGCATTCCTCATTTGCATTCATTCATCATCACTGTTTGTTCATCATATACTCAGAGCCTAAATGTTAAACTCTAGAATCACCCTAGCTGAAAATAACCTACCAGTTGTGCCACCGTTTTCCATTTGTACTTCTGCAGCATCTAGACAGGGGTCTGATTCTGCCCCTGCCAGCTGGTAAACACTTATGACAGGCTCTGCTGTAATTCTGCACACACTGTACAGGTTTGTGGGTAGCAGGCAACAGAGGCCTGCTTGTGGCCCCAAGTTAAGAAATTGGTTCTTTTTACTGCTACTTTTTCTAGTTGTTGGAACAGCTTTGTGAATTCCTCACCAAGTAAATCTGCTTTTAAAAAAACGGATAGAGGGATTTGAGTGGGGTCATTCTCTGTAGGATTAACCCAAGAAAATCTAGCAGTCCAAGAAGCAATTAAGATGGTGTCTCTAAAACTGCATTCTCGCTAGCAATCACTTTAGATAAAGGAGGTGAGAAGTTGAATGCTCTGGCAGTAAACTCTCCTTGCACGCATTATTGGGCAGATGACTCTGGGATGACCTTTGTGATTAGATCTGGAATTTGTATATACAAGTAACATTGTGAATCAGTCTATTAACCTTGTGACCTTTAATTATAGTGATTCAGGATGTTAGTCCTTGCTTTGTGCAAGGTGAACTATGCTACTTTTTAAACTGGATGGCATACATTCAATCCTGAGACGTCTCAGAGGAAGCTGATCCATTTACACATAATAATAATAATAATAATAATAACCTATGCAAAGGTATCCTTTAGAAAATGTATTATAAACTTAAGTTTCACTTTAGGTAAGCTTTTTAAGATATATTTTATATGAGTTTTCTTGAATAGATCTTAAACTTTGAACCTGTTCACTCCACAGGAAAATACTCAAAACGTCAGGTAATAACACTTGGGATGGCATCACACCAGCTGTCCTTTACATATAACAGCACCTTCTGAAATGTTTTATTTTCTACTATGAATGCATTAGATAAGTATTAATTTATTGTTAGTGGAAGCATTGCTTCAATTTGTCTTTCCCTGGAGGCTCATATAAACTAAATGGCTTGCACATTTGCAGTGCTTACATAATTACAAGTTTAGGTAGCACTGCAGATAAAAAAAAGCACCTGATAACCTCTTTAAAATATGGTATTATAGCTCCTGTGAAGATGCCATCAAGAATTCTGCTAAGTACCTGTATATTTTATCTACAAATCCGGTTGCATATGCCAGGAGTCAGCCTTGACTACAGAGAAAGAGCTAACTCTTACTAAGTAAGAGCTTTCATACACCATGGTGAGACAAACACACTTCCAAAACAGCAAAGAAATGGTTAAAGAACTATATGAGCTATAGAGAGGACTTCTCCAACATCCGTCAAAGAGTGATTCAGATTCCTGTCAGACATCACAAAAGAGATTTGGTGCTGTTTGTACCTTGATGAATTAGGACTCATTCCTACTGAAAAACATTGGGTGTTATGTTGAAAAATGGTCTAAATTAATGTGCAATTTATGCCTTGTACACATAACACCACTCAAGCACCGCCATTCCCTTACACATGAAGGGGAAGAAGGATTAGAAAAAAAGTTAAAAGTTGGAACAACAGATGGGTGTAGAAATGGAAAGCTGGAACTTTATAGGCCGTATGTATGGTTTCTACAGAATTTATGCAAAAAGTATTTTCATTCACTTAATTGTCTTCAAGGCTCGCATGGTAGCAGTTGACTCTGGCATCTTATCTGGGGTGTACAGTATTCCTGCTTCACACCCAGTGTTTCTGGGATAGTATACAGACGACTGTGACCCTGATCAGGCTAAGGAGGCTGTCACTAAGATACATGAATGGGGAAAAAAGAGACAATATTAAATGAATAATTGGCATAATTTAGTAGGCAGTACTTATTATGAGTTACAACCATTATAAATTGTACATTAATTTAAGCACATGTTGTGGCCCCAACAGTGCTACCCAGTGCTGTTTCTCTCTCCATAGTAGGCATCATGAAATATGAATTGTAAGCACTACACTCATATAAAGGCTTAGCATGACTGGAAGTGCGCATACAGTTTGTATACTACAGCATGAGCCAATCGGACAATAAGATCTTAAATGGGATATAAGATAAGTAGGTAATCTACTCTGGGGAAGTTGGGAGACTGAGTCCGCTCTGGCCGTGTTTATGATGTGCTGAATTCTGGTTGCTGTAGTTCAATGCCAGCTCAAAACTGCAGCACTGTCCTGACACTGGGGAACCAGTAAACGTCACAGTGGTATTTACTGCAACTACTGTGTCATATGTCACTATGTGAACTTGGTTAGGATGCACACGCAACTCTCCTACAGTGGTCAGCTGGGGCTGATAGATCTACAGTTACATACAGTACTATGTAAAAGTCTTGAGCCACCCCTTATTTCACTACCTTCTTTGTTTTGCTTACAAACAGCCAGACTTACTTGTTTTTTATTTTTTATGGTCTTGAGGAATCGTTCCTGGTAATTTTTTGTTTCATGGGAATGTGTTGTGTTTGTTAAGCCACACAATGACCTACGTACAGTAAACTGGTGATGCTGAATGGTTAGAATAGACAATGCTGAGTGGTTGTAATAGACAAGAGGGAAAATGAGGTTGCTGCTGAGGTTGTTACATAAATAACCAATTTGTAAATTGTATTTGTTCCAATTTATATCATTTTTATCTACATCATTTCATTGAATTTCTGAAGAAATAAAGGGTGGCTCAAGACTTTTGTTGTGGCAACATTTGTAACTAATCCTAATACTGAATTTAATAAAGTTGTTCATTATTTCTGTAGCAAACAAATTCAAATTACACCAGAAACAGCTTTATTTATTATAAGATAGCTACATAACTTGTTGAAACTGCAGACAAATAGATAAAGTGAACTAGATAGGTAGCTGTACTGTTTAAAAAAAGAAGAATAAAAAATATGTTCACTCTCTCACTCGCTACTGTTAAATTTGTATTACAATATAATACATTCCAGTTGCCAAAAAAGCAAACAACAACTTAAAACACTTAACAAAAGCAAAGGTGTAAAACAAAGACAGATTTCATCTACTGCTTTGTCAGGTCCAAATTTAACATACTCTACACTATTTATACTGTGGCATTACAGACTCCACTATTAGGTCCTAAATAAGTGCAATAGAGGTAAATTTTTTGTTGCAATGGATGTACCCTTGAGTAAAATAACATTCCTAGAGACCCTTCTGATTGTCCTAATTGTAAAATCATGCTTGAAGTTTAAATAGCAACAAATGCAGCATCACATCATCTTAGCACCATAAACCCAAACTTAACAAATCAGTTTAAATGTGCTCAAAAATGTTGCATGTTAGAAAAAAAAGAACCAAATTTCCCATCACATTTTTCATCTTGTTCACCAACAACAAAATAAAGAATAATAAAAAAAATAAAAAATAAATAAAACAATGCACCACAAAACCTTATTTTAAGTCTAATGTGTTTTAATGCTGTGTGTTTGTTAGTGCATGTGAATATTCCCAAAAGCAAATGAAGGTGGCTACCATTACAAAACCCTTTTGGATGGCTCAATGCAGTCTTTAAACTGTGGCTACTAAATAATTTTATTTTTGGAAAACAAAATTACATTCAGAGGTTAAGCCCAAGATTTACCCTGAATCATCTATAGCATGGGTAATACTCAATCCCTACTTTCTGGATTCTGATAAAATCACACACAGTTCTGACCCTTTGGTTTTCATTTTCATGGAAAATCTAGCATGTTTCCATAAACCTTAATCATTATTCAGCTATGTGTTTCCATTGTAAGCTAAAAAATGGTCCATAAAGTAAAATAAGATATTAGTTTGCAAGTATAATATACAAGAGAGGAAAAACAAGATCTCATTATTATTATTAATATAGTGTCTACATTCTAGCCACTCTGCTGGTGCATAATTAACACAAAATATAAGGCTCCCAAAATTTTACATTGATTTTTGACTCACTGATTCTGATTCTTTATTCTTATCAACAAGAAATTAGAAAAATCCATTAAAGCAATAAGAATCTAACATGACTTCTAGCTTTTCTCTTTTATTAGACTGTTGCTTTTTCTTGCGTTATCTTCTTTCCTGCACTCAGTGATCTGTCGCTCAGTCGGCTTGTGAGTGTGTAGCCAGAAAATGGTAGCATCTTTTTGGCTTGTCATGGATAGTTGTCTCTAGCTCTGCATGTAGGAAGCAGGAACATTTAGAATAGCCTAGCCTGTTTCTTCATCTCATTCCTCTTCCACAGTGCCAGTCGGTCAAACTCAGCCATTGTCATGCCAAACACCTGGAAGAACTCCTCAGGAGAGAGATGCCTCTGAAAGACACATGGGATTGCAAGTGTGTGTTAAAATAAATAATGTGCAGCTGATTTGCAGACAGGTTGTGTTCTTGTAAAATACTGAATTCATAAGGCATAAGCCCAGTATTCCCAGGATAGGCTCTAAATTAACTGCAATCTTGACCAGGATAAAGTGCTTATGCAGTTAATTGTGTAAATGAATTTCACAATCACTCACTTCCAGCCTGGCTCTGTCTACGTCTTTTGGCAGCCTATTTCGCCCCCTGGTGGTCACAATCAGTGCCTCATATGGGTAAACCTGTAGGGACAGTTGCATTAATCACACAATGGGTACCTGTCCCCCCCACCCCCCCTTTTTTTTAATGATGAGATTTTAAATAAAATACTAAAAGGTTAACACAGATCAATTTTGACCTAGTAATTGTATAAAAAAAATTTTTTATCTTTTTTAATTTTTTTAAACATAATGAGAGTCATCATAGGCACCCCTACTATATCCTGTGGATTATCCAACTTTTTTGTTCATATACCCTATAGCTATCAACCCTATAACTGCCATTCACCCACTTATTTGAAATTAAATCCAATGCATTCACATTTGTCCCCATGTTGCAAAAGTGCCACTTATTACAATACAATTAATTAAAATTCAGTATATTTTAGAATTGTATGCATTACAGTCGTGGCCAAAAGTTTTGAGAATGACACAAATATTAGTTTTCACAAAGTTTGCTGCTAAATTGCTTTTTGATCTTTGTTTCAGTTGTTTCTGTGATGTACTGAAATATAATTACAAGCACTTCATACGTTTCAAAGGTTTTTATCGACAATTACATGACATTTATGCAAAGAGTCAGTATTTGCAGTGTTGGCCCTTCTTTTTCAGAACCTCTGCAATTCGACTGGGCATGCTCTCAATCAACTTCTGGGCCAAGTCCTGACTGATAGCAACCCATTCTTTCATAATCACTTCTTGGAGTTTGTCAGAATTAGTTGGTTTTTGTTTGTCCACCCGCCTCTTGAGGATTGACCACAAGTTCTCAATGGGATTAAGATCTGGGGAGTTTCCAGG
>JAOTQY010000034.1:20484741-20498691 GCA_026413445.1 Dolichallabes microphthalmus
ACACAGGTGGATGTGATTAGTGCATTGACCGACATACCCATAATGACACAGTAGGTGGGGGTAAAGAGGCGGCTCAGTAAGCCGGAGACCCAGATCTTATTTCCCCGGGCTGTGGTGGTACTGATGTTACAAGATTAGACTAAATTCCTGTAACCTATCATAATCCAAAAGACAGGATTTGTCAGAAAAAATGGGAAGCCTCAAGTTAGTAAAGGTAATATGTGAACCTTGTCAATGTCATAGTACTGTATATGATGCACATATCAGTAGCACACTACACCTGGTTGAGTTTCTCAGCATAGACTCTGAATGTGTATTTATCACCTGACATGAAATTTAAAAAATGAGGAAAACTATATTGGGATATTCAATATTCAAAGTGTTTTACTGTTAAAATGTTTTTTAAAAAATTAAAAAGAAGTAATAAATAAATACATTTATACTTCTATAATACCTATTTTATAACACTTCTATGGGCACACCCTCACCCCCCTGCAACTGACACAGGCATCTGTACTTAGGAGTACATTTAGCTCTGCTCTTGGGTGGGAAAATTGCATTTGTTTGCTCACATAGCTTTTTAAAAAATAGCATCCTCCTCCATACATATTCAGTTTCCTGTTATGTTTGATGAGTGTTCAAAAACATATAATAGTTGGCCTCATGTCATGTGTCATTTTTTAATTTATTTTTTTCAAAACACTAAGTATCTATGGATTACATTTATCCTATAATATTTAAGGAATAAACAGCAACAATAAACAGATTCTAACAGATAAATTTCAAATGGAACAACCAGATGCCAGTCACATTATTTTTATGCATGGTGCATGAATTTGCTTAATTTAATCATTCACACTGTTTCCAGTTTTATACAATACAGAGTCATCCCCATTTTGAAACAAAAACAATAATAAAAACTTGAACATTTCTTTTATATTTTGGTCCTTACTTTGTACTTTTACACTTTTAAAAGCATTTTTAAAACAGACATACTGTAAAGGCATTTTATGTTTAATTTCATCTACAATTTTTAGAGGGTCAAAGATAAGCTGAATGGCATAAAGAGAACCCGGGACAGATGCCAGTGCAGTTTAGCATTTTATTTAAAACACATTTCGAACCAATCTAAAATGACACGCACGGTCAAGGTCAAATCACTGACAGGGTCAAATAATGGGCAAATAAGAATGAAGACAGAATCACAAGCAACAGGCAAAAAACAGGAAAAGATCAAAGCTATGAACAACACGTAGAATGGCAGAGTAATGTGAGTGAGCAGTACTTGGCGACCACTGAGCAATACTTAACAAAGAGACTCTGAACATTGTGTGTTTTACGCAGTGTGAATTGGAAACAACTGTGCCCTATAGTTGATTTTGAGCAGTACGTTTTATTATTGTTGTAGTGCATAGTGGCCTTGTTTATAGTCTGTAATGCATTTTGGGAATTGAAGACCATATTAAGTGCCAGCAGGGAGTTGGCCGAAACCAGCACTGATGTGACCCCAGACATCTTAAATACAACACTCAGTTGACGTTCATTGGGATCTAAGAATACCCAGCTAATACATTTCACAAACAAAGCTAGCCTCAGATGAATAACATATAACATGTTTCACTTGTGCCATTATTTCTTAAACAAAATTGAAGCCAAAAATAAAATACAATTATCTGGCAATACTAAGTACCCCCAATTCAATAACTTCTAGATCCACCTTTAACAGCAAGAACATGAAGTAATTGTTTCCTGTATGACTCGATCAGTCTCTTACATCGTTGTAGAATTTTAAAATTTTGGCCCATTCTTATTTACAACATTGCTTGAGTTAATCGAGGCATTTGGTCATTTATTTATGCACAGCTCTCTTATGGTCCAGCCACAAATTTCAATTGGGTTGAGTTCTGGACTTTGACTAGGCCATTCCAAAACCTTGATTCTTGGCACCAACTGTGATGTAGATTTACAGGGGTGCTTCAGACCATTGTCCTTTTGCATGGCTCGATTTTAACCATGTTTTAGCTGTTGGACAGATGGCTTCACATTTGACTCTACAATAATCTGGTATACAGAGGAGTTCATGGTTAGCTTATTGACTGCAGGGTACCCAGGTCCTGTGTTTGCAAAAACAAGCCTAAATCATCACATCTCCACAGATGTACTTGACAGTTGGTATGAGATGTTTCTGCTGAAATGCTGTTTGATTTTTGCCAAATATGGTGCTGGGCATTAAGGCCAAACGATTCCACTTTGGTCTTGGCTGTCCAACGGACATTGTTCCAGAAGTCATTTTGCAAAGCTCAATCATGCTTCCTTGACAGAAGAAGTTTCTCCTGGAAATGCTTCCAAGCAAACCATACTTGTTCAGGCCTCTTCTAATTGTGCTGTCAAATTAGTCAGTCAGTCAGTCATCTTCTATACCGCTTTATCCTGTTCAGGGTCGCAGGGGGCCTAGAGCCTAGCCCAGGAGGCTTAGGGCACAAGGCAGGGTGCCAATCCATCGCAGGGCACACATACACACTCACACACCCATTCACACACTATGGGTAATTTTGGGAACGCCAATTAGCCTACAGTATGACTGTAAACAAACACTAGGAACTAGGAACACAAGTCTAGTCCACAGAGGCCCCACCTCAAAATTTGTCTCAAAATAAAAGGATCTGCTGTCTTGATGCCAGATATTACAATACATCTTGTCCTGTGAAGTCCATGCTTTGATGGGGACCCATAGTTTTAGGCTGATTGGTAAATATCTAAATATATATATATATACAGTATATATAAAAAGCAACTTTAAAAAAGATTTTATATAAAAATAAGTAAGTTTTTAACAGCAAGGAGTTCATTCTCACGATTAATTTAATTTGTATGAGAAAAGCCACACCAAGCACCAGGCTCTTCATGTGGCCATGAAGGAAAAGAGAGGGGGAAATACTGAATAAAGGAGTGTAAGAGAATGGTGTGAACAGCTAGAGAAATAACTTCACTTATAAAGTTTAAATTTGGCTTTGTTTGGACGTAAGAAAGAACAAAGGAAACAGGTATGAATTTTGTATCTCTTAATAGTCTGTGTATGATTTTATTCATTTAGAAATCGGGACATAAAAGTCATAAAGCATATTAAATTCGGTTAGTTTTAGTTTATCAAAGCAGACAAATAGACAGTTTATGTTTGAATATGTTTCACATGAAATAGCTGTGGCAGTAGGTTCTTATTAACCTGAGTAACTAGCTGAATGAAGGGCAACCCCAGTTACAACTAGTATACTTCAGAGGGCAGTGTTTTCTCACATTTCAATATTAAAAACAAAAAAATCCATATACTATACATTGACTACATTATGTAGTCTCAATCTAATTCTTCCTCTGGCACTATTGTTTTATACAAGGTTAAATATCTATGCTAATACAAGAACAAATACAAGCCCAGAACAACAATCTGAGGCTCAACATTGAACTTTAAAGTTAGCAGAATTGCCTATTTGTTATTAACATGTAGTATTTTAGACTTTGTTTTAAGATTGTAACTAGTACCCAGTGTTGATGGGGAAAGAGTTTGTAGAAACACTTAAAAGGTTAAAGCCCAAAAAAATAAGTAGATCATCTTTAATTGAATTAGTGATATAATTATTTCAGGTTGACGCCCACATACAATACATGTGTTTCTGGATGGCAGACTTATTAATACAAAGAAAACATTTTTGTAAAGTTGGGTATCTTACTCCTGGTGCTGGTTTATGCTTAGTTGTACCTTTTTTCCCAAAAGCCAAATACATTCCTTGTTCAGTAATCAGAGAGTGAATCACTGAATTTAGATTCAATTCAATTCAATTCAATTTTATTTGTATAGCGTTTTAACAATTGTCAATGTCGCAAAGCAGCTTTACACAATCAAAAGAATTATTTAAGTTTGTATGGAATGTGAATGTGTATGAATCAAGATGGTCAGATAGTCCCTGATGGACAAGCTGAGGGTGACAGTGGCAAGGAAAAACTCCCTGAGATTGCAATAGGAAGAAACCTTGAGTATAACAGTTGATGTTAATTGATGTTAATATGGAGTCCAGGTAATTATTGCAGGTTCAGGTAGACTCGTAGGAAATTCCAGTCCTGATCTATAGAGCAACTGTAGCCAAGTCAAGTCCTCAGAGAAATAACTGTCAACATCAGTCGAGGCCAGAACCGCCTTCATGGTAGAGATAAACCCTCCCCAGACACCAGGCGCATCCCAAAGAGACACACGGGGCATCCATGTGACGAAATCTCCAACCAGAAGCGGGGCACCAGGATGAGTCAGAGGTCCAGAGGGCAGAGGGAGATCAGAGAACTACATGTAGACCAGATAAAGATTAAGTTTTGTCTTAAAACTACTCCAGCATGTTAAGATTTACTTATACCACTTCAGAACTGTTATTTCAGCATGTGATACTATTAACCAATCCCAGTAAAAAAATAATCAGTTTAGCTTTTCTAATTAATATCTATTGGTGCAGGTGTTTGTTTATAGTGAGCAAGCAGATTATGCTTTTTATGATAATTGATTGATTGAGATAAGAGATTGATATGTCCATTGATAAGGTCTACTTGCATTTTTTTGTAAGGAATTTTGCAGCTGTTATGTGCATTCTGTGTCTTCCGCATACTCTGTCTATTCATGGTAAACTATCTAATTAATTGGCTCTATTGAGCCATTCCCACCTCCTAGGAAAAAGCGCTATGTTTGTCCAATAATTGGTAGATGCTGTGATGTAATCTGGCATGTAGCTACTCATAACTGTACTTCTACTTAGCATATGGTGCAGGTTTAAGTTCTTTATATAGATTTTCCTTCTTGGGAGACAGTCCGGCTACTGTCATAGTTTTCAACAGGAAGCCACTATTCTGCTGCCTCTTTATATATATTGTATAAAGTCTCAGTTACTGTTCCGCAATGGGTCCACATTCTCCTTGAAAACAAAGGATGTCAGGAAGAAAGGAAACAGGACAATGGAGGGATATGAGGGCCAATGCTTCCCGCGCACACTGCATGGTTCACTGCCTAATTATGCACTTTCATATTTTGACAGGCCCAAAAGGCTAGTGACTAAGAAGAGGTCATATTTAAAAGATTGACAGTAGAAGTCACAGCTATGACTAATAGTAAAAACATTTTAGCATGACTACAGGACTACACTTTTATTTATATCATAGCAATATGTGGATATGTACAATGTCTTTTTTCCCCTTTTGGAAAGGCCCGGTGGGCTGAGAGTTTCTGTAGGGCACATGGTTTGCCATCCTGTTGAAATCTGACAGAACACTAAACAACAGGAAACTATTCTTTTTCCCTGAGGCAAACTCCTCCGATGGCCTGCTATTGAACTTCATTTATATTAACATCCTTTTGCAGTTTTGCAGCTTGCCATGTCTACATGAGCATGTGATTTTTTAACCAAGCTGTCAACAGCAGGGAAATACATAATAGGACAAATACATATCCATATACATACATATAAAACATATTGTACAGTATTGTCACACTTGCTTCTGTTGTGCATAATAAGTAGTGTATTATGAAATACAATATTGTACCCCAGTGACCCCAGTCTGAACAGTTAAATGGAAATTTGTGTGAGTTTTACATCAATTCAGCTTGACATTCATCATAATTTTGTGCTAGGAAAGAAGGGGTGAGTGGTGGGATAGTGAGATAAAGGACCTTATAAACATTTAGGGTGATGTTGCTAAACAAGCAAAATTAGAAAGCACATACTGTTTTGTAACTGCTTTGATTTCAAAGTAAGATCATTTTGCTTTTTTGATTTTGATTTGATTTCAGAAAATCAAAATAGAAATGGACAAATGCAACTATAAGAGAAATTGGTAATGATGCCAAAGGACATCTAGTTTAAAAGTTTCAATGCAAAAAAACCCAAACAATCAAACAAAAAAACACAAAACTAATGGGCAAACCAAAGAAGTGGCATTAATGGCATTTTACAATGAAGTTGAATGTATCACAGGACACATTGTTCCTTGGTGCTTGCGGATTGGTTTAGGAGAAGGGTCTAATCAGGCTAATATTAGATACTGATCACACTGAAAACAGAGTATGAACAGCCTAACAAAATAATAAATAAATAAATAAATAGATTTGTTTCAATATTGATTCAATGTTCAAACTCTTTGTCGGCAGTATAAGTCTAGCTATTAGGTTCCATTAGGTACCTTGTCTAGCCTAGGTTCCTCAGCATTTGGCACTGTCAATGCCGTGACCTAGGTTAATTTCCCCGGTCAGGGAACTAGGGAACCGGCCTCTGGGGGGTTGCACAATCCAGTGCATTCTTAGTGCAATTGGAGGAAGGGGAGGGCTGTGTCAAGAAGTACATCCAGAGATCAACCTGTGTTACATCAATGTATTTTCAGACAGTGTAATACATGTTGGCATACCATAAGAAGCAGAAGGGAAAAAAATATTACAATCCCCTCCAAATTATTTGGAATGGGAAGGTAAATTAATTTGTTTTGCTGTAATTATAATGAACTAACTGAAAACAGGGTTTTAAATCAAAGATTGAATGAGAGCTGATAAAGAAGAATTTTCATGGCATAATATTGTATGCACATATAAACATATACAGTGCATACAGTGTGTGTGTGTGTGTGTGTGTGCATGTGAATTTAAGCCTTACAGATATTATATCTAATTCGCAACAGGGCAAGAGAATGCATTATCTCTCAGGCAATTTGGCAGGAACACTTGGCACATATTACTTGCTAGCAATAACATAACAGCATCAAGCCATATTACCAAACTTTTACAGTCTTCTTTTCAGATTTTGTACCATAGATGATAAAAAGTTGTTCTTGTTTTGGGGGATTTATCCCTTCAGTCCACTTGAGTTAAGGTCTGGTGATTGACATGGCCAGTTGAAAGACATGGCCGTTTACCTTAGTGAAGTCTTTTGCTGTACTGGCCATGTGTTTTGGGTCATTGTCTTGCTGCATGATTAAGTTCCTAACAGTTAGGCTTCTGAATGAATTCTTCTGCTACCATCATCAATAAAAATTAGTCAGCTGGTTCCCCAAGCAGTCAGTCAGCCATGTACTGCATCTTTGTACTTATTTATTTTTTTCAAATTCCAATCTGACTTTCTGACTTTTGCTGCTGATGAATGTTTTGCATCTTGTGGTATGGCATATGTCTATGCTCCAAGTCGTTTTCTAATAGTGCATACCTTTACCCATGCCCTCCGGAGGCTGTTGGTGATGACACTCAATATTGCTTTGGGTTTTTCCTTGCACGTCTCACAATGCTTCTGTCATGAACTGCTGATATTTTCCATGGCTGTTGTGTTTGACGTCTGGTTTTTAGTACAGCAGTGTTTACATTCTTTTTCACCGCATTCCAATACATTGTCTTGTTTATGCCCAATAATTGTAAAATGGCCCTGATTAATTTTACCTGTTTTCTTAGCTTCAAAAAGACAGCTCTCCGGTCTTCATATTGGTTTATCCTTTTTAACCACACATGCGCCTGTCAGTCACTGACATGGTCAAATATCTTGTATCACTTTTGTGTGTGAATTTTAGCCTCACAGTTGTTATATCTAATTCACAACAGAGCAAGAGAATGCATGATCTCTCAGGCCATGTGGCAGTCACATGATCTGGTCCCCTCTGCTAAAGGGAGTTTCTAATGGCTTACCAAGAAAACTCAGAATGCATAACCTGTTCCATGGTTTACTTTTAACCAACAGGGAAAAGAAGAAAGGACTTGGAGTGACAGAGCACAACCTATTATCTGCTCTTCTGAGATATGGAGCCATAAAGCACAGAGATTTTGTAGTCAGAGGTCAGTTTTTAAAACACCAGACAGAAACTCCAAATAGAAACCCACAGTTTTGATGATTTGTAAAGGGGGTCATGTTCCGTGATTACAACGAATGCAAAAGGACTTAAAAGCAGGTTTAGAATGCTAATGAAAAAAGGCGTGGATCTGGACAGATAAGGAGCGTTCAGAATGTGAGTAAGAAAAAGAAGTATGACTGTAATGCCAAAGGTTATTATGCACATAGAACAAGTCAAACCAGATGGATTGCTTAACTACTGTACTAGATGTAGAAAACTGGTGCTATTCCTTCTCACTTTCTCTATTTACAGGCATTGCATTGTTAAATAGTAAGGTGTAATTAAGAAATGAGGAAAGGAAATTTTAACCTTTGGGTAAAACTCAATGTGAATTATTCAGAAATGTTGTTATGTTTTATTTTTCCTTCCATTTTTGCTACCTGAAAACCGGATAGTTATAAGCAACACACAAACACACGCTGCTCAGAGAGCTTAGTGGGATATTGACAGAGGCAGAAGGAGAGCAAAACAGAGATAGAGAGAGGGAGTGATATTTAGAGGTGGAGTTTACATACTTCCTTTTTGTAGTGTCTCCTCTCTCCATATGCATGCGACAAGGATACAAACACACCGTTCTACAGAGGCTGTAGTTCAACAATTTAAAAAATTGTGTATGTGTGTGTGTGTGTGTGTGTGTGTGTGTGTGTGTGTGTGTGTATTGGAGAGTCCTTGCTCCCAGTGCTGAAAACGTATTATCGCTCTCATGAAGGACGATCACACTGGCAGGAACCAGCAGGACAGAGGTACAGAGTGACAACTGTCGGTTTATCAAATAGCAAGATAAGTCTTAGGGCTGGTGTGAGTGCGTGTCCTTTTCTATCTACATTCTTGTGCTTAAACTTGTGGTTGAACTTAATGGCAGTGTTGAGTGTGTGTAGTATTTCAGTTCAGATTTCTCTTCCATGTGAGTTCTTCTTAGTTTTTTTTCTAACATTCTGTTTTTGACACTATCTGATCTGCCTTTTTTCTGTTAATGATCACTTATTATTATTTTTTTTATTATTTGTTAGCTCTCTCAACTTGCTTGCCTGTCTATTTGGTCAGCATGGGAGATATTCTAAACTTAGTGCCCATGCCTCATACTCAAGTTACTGGCTTTCCCTCTCTATTCGTGGACAGTGACACACATCCCCACTTTAACAAATGCACATATGAATTATATCCAGCATTTTATAAAGCATAATCACACTAAAATGACAACTAACAACTTATCACCTTAGTTGTGTATTATTAGATAATGACAGCAAAATACTATTATACACCATGTGTTAAATGCTACTTTAGACATATACAGAGACATGACTGCCAGAAGATTACAACTAGTTAGTCTCATAAAGCACATATTTGATAAAAGGCACTGTTCTGCGCTTTAGTGAAGATTGTTTATTTAGAAGTTCATTTTGACAAAAGGGCTGAGTTGTTACAGAAGCCTCAGAATGCTTGGGTTTCTTGGTTTGTGTAATTTATTTAATATGGCTTAGCATTCTGCAAGAACACTTAGCAGCATTGTGAAATTACTCTTTCTATGTGCATATAATGAAACCTTGATTTACATTGGTGTACTAAAGCCACTGGGTGATGCTGGAGAGCTAGCTTGTTCTTTTCATCACTTCCTGCTGGAAGTTTACAAAGGAAAATAATGTGGATCTTTTGGCATCAAGACTGCTGAGCCCATAGCACGGGCTGACATCCTGGCATGGACAATGTGGAGCTGTCAGCCTAAATACTGCTTAGCCAGACAGGAAAAAATACAGAGAATCAGAAAGGAGAAGAAATACAATCAGAAAATCTGTCAAACATGCAGGGGTATATTTATAAATGCATTCTTTGCCAATGTTCTTTTGTTGTTGTGTATGTAGAACACCCAGGGCCAGGACACATACTCTACAGAAGACCCCCCCCCCCAATCCCCGGCATAAAGAGCTACTGACCAACCCACGCCAGCATACCAGTAGCAACGCGCTCTTTGTACATTACATTTGCAGACCAGCCAGAGAGAGAGAGAGAGAGAGAGAGAGAGAGAGTAGTGGGGGAAGGAATCAGATACAGAAAACAAGTTAGAGTGTATCAAATGCTCAAGATGAAGACGGGTGTAAAGAACATAAGATTAAGGGCAACAAAAAAAGAAAAGAAATGGAAAAGGAGTCTTTCTATTAGATATTTCACTGGCTAATTCCAGCATATTTTAATTGGATCTTTGCTTTAATGGGAGCCATTTATCAGTGGAGTAAGCGAGTTTGTTGTCCACATCATGGCATGCTGCTGCTGTCCACCTCCGTGTCTGAGAAACTGCTTCTTGCTTTCAGGTTGGTCCCATAAATTTTTGCAATGAAATGGAACTTACACTGTACACAGGCAGATGTCAGTTCAGTTCCAAGAAATATGGGTAATAGACCAATCCATAAAGGTAATGCACGTTTCATTGTGACCTTTGCTTAGGCTGAATGTGCTCCTCTGTTTACAGTACTGTACAGTATATTGCTTTCCTACCCCGTGTTAAAACCTAATATTGTGTTGAAAACCTTCTAACATTTATGTTTTGCCTTTTACACATGCATTAACTTAATGCATTAATAGTTGGCATAATTACATTTGATTGCATAGATCATGCCTGAAAAGTTATTTCACATGATTCCATATCACTAAATTCAATACTGAGATTTAAATCCAATACTGTACAAATGTGCCGTGCAGGTTAGAATTGCACTGTTTCTGATGAAAACGAATGGCACCTAAATCGATTGATTAGGGAGTGCAAGCATTTTATCTGTATATATCAAATGTGTGTATTCACCCTATGAAAAAATATTTTTTGTTTGGTCCCTTCAGATTTTACATAATTAATCTGCATTAACCTCTGACAAATGCCTTCACTGCCCTTTTCATAGATGTAACAACTCCTGAACTCAATACAGTATGGGAAGAGTACCCATATGCACTAACAGGTGCCAATGAGCTCTTTCCAGGAAATGATGTCATGGCCACTGGTAAGAAAAACAAGACGAGGTTTCATGTAAAACAATTAGTTTTCATGAAATGAACATTGTTAAATTAATGTATTACTTGCTTCCCAATATAACATCATACGTTTTATGTTTACAGGCTGAAAATTTCTTATATAATGTACTTTATACTACTCTAAAGATAAAACTACTATCTGTTGGACATTTTATAATACTCATACTCAATAGTCATAGTTTAATTATAAATTAATAAAATTTAATTTCTTTTATAAATCCCTTTTTTTTTAAGCAATGGTTAAAAAAAAGTCACAAACCAGCTTTACAGGAATAATAATCTCTGATAAGATTGGTACAAAACAAATTTGTCCAAGTTTGTGAAGACACATTGCTTTTAAATAAATTAACACTAATATTTTAATCAACCTAGCAAAAACTTTGACAGAAATTACCATTCTCAAACTCTTTTGCAGTTACATTCAGTTCAGTGCAAAGGCATGACAAGTATTTCTTTTCTTTCGTTTGGCACAGGAGATGAGGAAGTGGAAACTGAGGCTGAGGTGGAGGATGATGGGATCACTGGTGAGAATTACTGGAAGAGGAAGGAAGTCTCCTTGGCTGTAGGTGATAACTTCTCTTCAGGTACTTGCATTCTCGATTTCTATTGTCGTATAGAGCAGAGTGGAAAACGCATCATAATGGACAGTAATGGTAGGCCTGATTCAGCAAAATGTTATAGCTAATGCCCTTTCAGACAACCCTAATGCCTGCACTCAGCATAATCATATCCTGTCAGAAGTAGGCCAGTGTAGTAGAATGTTTCATGCGCAAAGAAGACTCCACTGTCAGCTCTATACATAAATAGTGAATGAAGTCTTCATTATGCTTTACATGTTTGCACCAACTATGTTAATAAACTGTAGGTTTTTGACTTCTAAAAATCTACTTCCTTTGCTGCATTGTGGTCCAGATGTGATTCTCCTGTTCAGTGGGAGAAGGCGCTCCAATTTGGAGCCAGACAGTGTGCTGCAGGAGGCATTGCGCACTAGACTGAGGGTCGTAGAGAGCAACAGCCAAGACGTCATTCAGCTTTTTAAAGTAAGCTTTTTAAGTATCTGTGCAAACTAAAATCAAATTACGAGTAGCTGTGTATTCTTTTTTACAGCGCTCAAGCATTTCAAATTACTCTTGGTCCTCTGTTTTTAGGAACTCTCTGCACGCTTGGTTTCAGTGCATGCTGAAAAAGACCATTTTGTCATTACCTTCAAGACAGTAGAGGAAATCTGGAAGTTTTCTACATACCTGGCTTTAGGTGAGCCAGCACATGCACATGAACAATATTCACCATAATTGTGTTGAAACATTGATCTACCACAATAAACAATTTTGGTGTTGGTGTCTCAGGATATGTGGCAAGATGTTTGGAGAACTTCCTGTGTGACCAGTCTTTCTGGTTGGACCCCCTCTTGCTCAGTGATGTAGAGATTTGTGTAACAGTAGATGAGGAACATCTAGCTACCCTCTATCTGGGCCTTCTACTTCAAGAAGGTAAGAAATAAATTGATACTTCACTGTTGAATTGTATTGCATTTTAGGATTTACCTTTCTAATTTATGGTTCAAAGCATCATTTTAGATCCTTTGTAATTGTCACAAACTAACCAGGATGAAACAGAAGACTTAGCAGTTAGCCTGTGTAGCGTGGACGGTAAACCCAAACGCGGAAGTAGCGCGAATCGGCAGGATAACCACGCATATTATTATTGGAACTCTCTCGGCACGAGAGCAAGGGTTTACACAAATAAACGCGCGTTCTAAGAACACACACTCGTCAGGAAGACAGACCCAAAATAGGTAAGTACTCACGAATAAGATGCGGAGCGTCGGAATCAGCATGGGCAACTCAATGACCCATGACTCAATGAGCGATGTGAAGCGCCATTTTGTCTCCTTTTATGCTTCCTGAGTCGCGACCGTAGTACTTCCGGGTCCTAGTGCCGGTCGTGGAGCGAGTGCGCATGACAGTACCCCCCTGTCCTGTCCAGGACCGGCTCCTGACAGTCCTGGGGTGGAGGATACCCGACAACAGTAGTCTCAGATGAGCTTGGGGTCGAGAATGAACCAGGCCGGAATCCAAGACCGCTCCTCAGGACCGTAACATTCCCAGTCGACCAAGTACTGGACACCTCTGCCCAGAGGGCGTGGATCGAGGATCCGACGTACGGTGTAGGCAGGACCACCGTCAATAATCCGGGGAGGAGAAGCAGGGGGGTTGGGTGGAACCACGGGAGAAGTGGTGAATGGTTTTAGCTGGGAGGTGTGGAAAACCGGGTGGATCCGGAGCGCCGCAGGCAGCCGGAGCCGGTAGGTGACAGGATTATTCCGGAGGTTGATGCGGTAGGGACCGATGAATCTAGGTGAGAGTTTTCGTGATTCCGTGTGGAGGTGGAGGTTTCTGGTGGAAAGCCATACCTTGTCACCTACATTGTACAGTCATCCCAGTGGGTGTCGACGGCAATGTCGGGTGGTGTAGCGGGTGTTGGCTTGCTGGCTGGCCCGGTTTGCTTGATCCCACATCCGCTGACACCTGCAGACCAACTGTTGGTCTGACGGTATGTCAACCTCCGGTTTTTGGTGGTCGAACATCGAAGGTTGGAAACCGTGACATACCTCAAATGGGCTTAGGTTCATGGCGGACAAAACAAGGAGATTGTGGGAGAGTTCTGCCCAGATGAGGTAGTGAACCCAGGAGCGCTGGCGATCCGCAATGAAGCATCGCATATAGCGCTCCAGTTGTTGGTTGGTCCGCTCCGTCTGACCATTAGTCTGAGGTACAGTTAGTACAGTTGATGGGCGAGCAATCTCTTTAGGACCGCCCTGACATGTTGAGTGTGTTCTTCGGCTGTGTGGGAGTAAATGAGGATGTAAACAAACGCCCACCGGACCAGCATGTCCTGGAGGACATCATTTATGAATTGTTGAAAAGCTGCGGGTGCGTTGCAAAGTAGAGACCTGTGCGGGACGGATTTTCCCGTTGGGGGGTGGTGGGGGATTTACGGGGTAAAGTGGCGTTGAGCGGGGGGGTGGGGGGGAGGGGG
>JAOTQY010000034.1:20517129-20527243 GCA_026413445.1 Dolichallabes microphthalmus
TTTAACTGATAGTAATAATCGGTCAAAATTAATTATTTCGGTTAACGGTTAATCGGTTAATATGTGCATCCCTAATAAATATATATATAAAAACAAAATATAGTATTCAATAATATTGAATTTACAATATTGAATTCTGATTGGCTAATGGACGTTATTTATAGTTCGTAGATTATCATAAGTAGAGAGTTTTAATATTTAATTTACATGAGAAATTTTACATAATACACAGCATTATTATTCTAAAGGTTCTAGTAAGGGGGATGGTGGTTTTACAGAGGAAATGGTTTTTGTATAATTCTTTTTTCAACAGGGGGGATGCCATCCCCCGGCATCCCCCCTGAAATCGAGTTCTATACTGTATTAAAAGTGAGCAATATAAAAACACTTAAATATACGTGTTTTTCTGTTGCTCACTTTTAATACAGTACACAGTCACTTTTGGCCTACATTTGGAGTCTTCTTTACTTTGCTCACTCTACTCGCTCTGAACGGGGCGAGTTTTCTACGCACTCCTCCCCCCTCGCTCTCCCTCCCTCTCTCGCCTCTCCTCCATCCATAAAGAGATTCGCTGCCTTTCCGGCACTTCACGACAAATCGGTACAGACCCCCGCTATTTGCAGTTGTGAACAGAAAATGTGCCACACAGTGGTTGGGTCCTGTCTTAAACGATACCGGTTTATAAAAGAAAGTTTCTATTCGATGCTCATGAAGTTTAGACGGTTAAGTCGCTGGATTCGATGTGTTTTAAAAGTAACTTTAGCATTCACAAAACAAACCTGAGTATTTCACACCGGATTTTGTTAATGTATCAATGGTGTATTTGTATTCTTAAAGTATTGGTTAGGCTGGTAGGCTGCGTGTTCTGTTTTTAAGTATATAACATGATTTTCACGAACGTATTAATCAGACCATGGGACATGTTTCAAACAATACTGTAAATTGCCACAGGGAGTTATTTGTCCTATGTCAATGCGAATAAAAGAGTTCTTCAAAATACAATAATGTATTCATCACAAACTGCCAGGGCAATTTCTGAAGCATAAATTATAATTTACCAATGTGTTTCTTAGAATTTACAAATAGACAAGAATGCCTATGATTAATTTAATTAGTTTAGACTGCTGACCATTCGTATGTGACATTCCACACTGATGTGGCTGTGTATATTTTATCAGGCACTGTAAGTTATAGCTACTCACCTCTAGATTATAATACGTGGACAATGCAATTTTTCTAACTGGTCTTTTTGCAATTAACAATTCTGTTTGCTTATTCTCAGTCCTGTATCCAGTCTCTTGCGCATAAGGTGCTTTAATTTGTGTATTAACGTTTAGTCTGTCCTCTATGGAGTAAGAATGTAAATAGACTCGCATCTCCCCCTCCCTTTCACAGTCCCTCAGCCTACACAAAGCAAGCGGCAATCTAGTTTCTGTACAAAGAAAAAAAACACGTAAAGAACCATCTTATCACTTTTTTCCAAAACACTTTAGACATCTCTGCCTATAAAGACAACCCCATTAGTAGACGTGTAAACAACAGGCTTACAATGTTAAGTCGTCGTTGAAAAGTTTGCCTGATTTTTGCATTTGTATTTCTTCTTCTTTCTTTTTGATCATTTAAACAAACGGCGTGACCTGTTTGTCGTGCATTACTCCGTCTGTGGGGAAAGGAACCCCCACCAAATACACCGTTAAAACACAAAGAAAGACAGAAGACTAAGTTCATGTTATATAGAACAGGATGCACTACAGGGAGGACGAATCGACATCATATGCTTTGGGTATGTTTAAGAGGCTGTGCATATTTATAACGCTTTCTGTTTCTGCATCTAGCCTACCTATCATGTGAAGGAACTGGTTTGACGTCGGATCCTGAATAGTCTACCGGTAATTAGTAATTACAAGAAAAAAACAATAGGCTACATGTTAAATTTACAACGTGGTAAGAAAATATTTCATTGTTATATCGTTTCTCGACTTGTCATTATTTTTCAATAATCTCCATATTGCCGATGGAGATGCGCCTGGAAGAGAAAGTAATCTTGTTTTAACATTCTTCTTCTAAAAGTAATAAAAACGACGTGCATTCGCCGCTCATTATAATTCTACATCACACTCACCAAAATGGCTTTCAGTAAATTCCAAGACGCATCGGTGTTTTCTTCCTGTGTTGTTCCTTCGTGTCTGCTTGGCGTAAGGATTCTGGCTCACCGAATGCAAGATAACCAAATACCATTCCGATTCTTTTGCAAAATTCACGAATAAAAGAAAGAAAGATGTAAACACACTTAGAGCGCCCGTTTCATTTAGGAACGAGTACCAAAATCATTCGCTTTTAGTGTTAGCGAGAGACGAACATCCGGAGACGCCAAGACGGCTCTTGCACGTTCGAATATTTTGAGGCAGGAATGATACGCTAGGGGGCACCCAGACACTGTCATACATCATGATTGCAGCCATTCCTCCTCATTGGCGGCATATTCTCTGATTTAGAGCTGTGAATATTGCAGTAGACCCATGGCTGACAGCTCCTGGAGGTGCACAAATTAACCTTCAAACACGAAGGGGTTTTAGAAGTTTAGATGACGCTCAACCTGAGTGGCCAAATAGGAGACACTTATCTTCACCGTTCACACAAGACATGACTCACATTTAACCTCCCTTCTAATCAGCAGTTGACGTAGACAAACGGTTCCTAAAGTTCATCAACGCAGTGAAGCAATTAAGTTTAAAAGTTTTTATTATACCTTTTATTACGTGGGACATTCATTTCATTCATTTTCTGTACCGCTTTATCCTTATATACAGGGTCGCGGGGGCCTGGAGCCTATCCCAGGAAACTTAAGGCACAAGGCGGGGTACACCCTGGACAGGGTGCCAATCCTCGCAGGGCATAATATATTATATAGTACACTTGTTCTATACAAGGTATATATATAGCTGTGAAACTGACATCATCAATACAACATCAATACAAATAAAACAAGAAGAACAATAATAATAATAATAATAATATAGTAGTAGTAGTAGTAGTAATAGTAGTAGCATAATCCATGTGAAAACATCATGTTTATTATTCTGATAATTCCATATGAGAGAGAGAGAGAGAGAGAGACAAAGAGAGAGATTTGTAGTCTACACTCGTTGATTATGCACATCATTCATTCTAAAGCGTGTTTAGATTACAGAATATTGTCGAGACTGAGCAGTAGTATGGTACAGCACAGGAAGTGAAATGTGAAATGCCTTTATTTTTTTAAATATCGTTTGTAATAAGAACCGATCAAGAAAAATTTTCAATAATTAATACTACGTGTATTCAAAATGATACTTGTAAACGTACTATGTGTTAAAAATGTAATAGATGAAATATTAATGAATATGCTGTCATGGCAACAATAATAAAATTCGTTTACCTATCATTTGAGTTTGCGGGTGATGTCTAGTGCAATTAACTTTTGCGCTTTACGCAATAGTCTAGCAATTACATGTAATCAAAATAGGTTATACAGTCTGGTTTCTGCTGGAAGTGCTATTCTCAGTATCCGGTTATGTTTATATGTTCAAGTCAAATGGCCCGTATTTTCGGGGAAAAAATTATATAACAAATTAAAAAGTGAAAGATTTCTGAAAGCACCTGAGAGAATAAGTGTGGAATAGTATCGATATCGCTATGCGTTTGTTCCAAGTTGTTGGTAAAGAAATGCGTGCTTTGTTGTGCTCCAGTAGATAGGACTCTCTTTAGGACCTAGTTGTTCATCGACTCTTTTCCTTGCCCACCAAGTAGAACAAGTGCCGACTAGCCAATCGGGTTTGGAGGGGCGGTCCGTGAGCTCTGACCACTCAAACACAGTCATTTTCCATATAAGGCAAACCATCTCCATGGTAACGTGTGCTAAGTTGCAGCAGTCGTGTCAAAGTTCACTATATAGAGAGCTCGGTGAGCTGATCAGAGAGAAAGCATTCTGCCAGCCCTGCGCCTCCAAATCGCAATCACTTCCTAACCTCCCTTTTTATCATATTTGATCACTTTGATACTCCGTTCTCCTCTTTTAATATTTCTGCTACACGCAAAGGAAGCCCAGGAGGTTGCGATCTTTTTTTGTTTCCGTATCGCTACCGCTCGCCTGGAGAGTTGACTTCATATTTGACTTTAGCACGCAGGCTTGGGTTTGCACGCGCGGCGGCTAGTGCTACCTTATCTGGGAGGAAAAATAAGAAGAAACGGCGACATTTGGGTCCAGTTGTTGGTTTTCTACAACACTTTAAGGCTGGAACTTGGTAGTCCGTTTTGTTTCTGTAATCTATACATACGTTTTCATTTTTCCGCTTGTCTGAGCGTTGCTAAGTTATATTGGCCTCATTCCTAACAGACTCTTGCTCTTCTCTGGTCGTCGTATTTATTTTCCACTTTTATTGTTTTTTCTTCCACGGCTTTTCTGGATGGATGACTGCAAGCGCGCCTGGACGTGGCCTCTAAGAATAGGACTGCGATTTGACTTCTAACCACTGCCAAGTCTCACAACCGAGATTTCGCCGTCAGCGAGCGAGTTTCGGTGGGGTAAAAACACAGGGCGCAATTTTCAAGCCCCATCAACAAACCTCGACGTGCTGGGTTGCTTTAGAAATAAAGGCACTACGACACGCTGGCAGCAATATAGGACAAAAACAAAACAACAACAAAAAACGGACGACACAAAGTTGCGGACTGATTAGATATGGCAATGGTAGTGTGGAGGGGCTCCCAGGACGATGTGGCCGAGACGCAAGGCGCCCTCTCATCGCAAGCCCAAGGCGGACTAACCCTTGCGACCCCTCAGCCGGGCCAGCTGAACCTTACGGCCTCACAGGTCGCACCTCCGACCCCACAAACTCCTGTTCAAGGAGCGCCGAATAGCAACTCACAATCCACGCCAGCGAACCAGACGTCGCAGAGTCAGTCGGACAAGCAGCAGCAGCACATTGAGTGTGTGGTGTGCGGCGACAAGTCGAGCGGCAAGCACTACGGCCAGTTTACATGCGAGGGTTGCAAGAGCTTCTTCAAGCGTAGCGTCCGGCGCAACCTCACATACACGTGCCGCGCCAATCGGAATTGTCCCATCGACCAGCACCACCGGAATCAGTGTCAGTACTGCCGCCTTAAAAAATGCCTCAAAGTTGGCATGAGACGGGAAGGTATTAAGATTTTCTTTCTCGATTTTCTTCTAGTTTTTTTGTGTGTGCCGTGGGCCAGTATGTGCTACGTTCTCTATCCTAAGACTTCCACAGGCAACTCGACTAGCGCAGGCAAATCGTCTTTGTTAATGCTCCAAACAGCTCTAGTTTTGCTCAAATAAATAATAAATCATATTCTACGCATAGTCCATGTTCTACTTTGCTGTTTGCTTTTGTTCAGCAATAAATTAATGGCATGTATCTGGATTTGAAAAGCATCTCTGCAGCATTTGTGAAAATCAGACAGACGTCATTACAGTGACACACACACACACACACACACTCAAGATCGACCGCAGGCCGCCTACACGAGCGAGAAAATAAATATGAAATTTTACGATCGAGTCTGCTACGCTCGTGCCTAGTTCGGTGTTTTATTTTTTTGTAGACTGAATTTAGTCTTGCGCTTAATAGATTATGGATTAGCACCCATGCGTGTCTTTGTTTAATTTTCTCAGAGCCCCATGTTTATATTTTTAATATCATACACAGTTTTGCTGGTAACATTACAGTATTTATGACACTTACACGTAATTTGATGACGGTTTATGAATTGTGGTATTTTTACTGTTGAAAACTTTGCATTTACCTTTGTCAATTTTGTGGGAACTATACTGTCTCTGTAACGGTAAGCAAAGTAGTTATGTTTCGAAATAAAACATATCGTGTCACTGAGCCGTTATAATTAATGCAAATGAGAACAGGTTTCATTTTATTATAACATTTGCCGTTATAATACCAGCTATATAATTATAATTGCATGTACGTCTACACTAACAGAAACGCGAGGTCATGCCATTCCAGGTACTGATGTGTAGAATTTCAAACATCAATATCTGTAGTTTCTCTTTTTGCAGCGGTCCAGAGGGGCAGGATGCCGCCCACGCAACCGCATCACGGGCAGTTCGCTTTGACGAACGGGGACCCTCTGCACTGCCATTCCTACCTATCGGGATATATTTCACTGCTGCTGCGAGCAGAACCATACCCCACGTCGCGCTATGGCAGTCAGTGTATGCAGCCCAACAACATCATGGGCATCGAGAACATTTGCGAACTGGCGGCGCGCATGCTGTTCAGCGCTGTCGAGTGGGCAAGGAATATTCCCTTCTTTCCAGACTTGCAGATCACAGACCAGGTGGCTCTGCTTAGGCTTACCTGGAGCGAGTTGTTCGTCCTTAACGCGGCCCAGTGCTCCATGCCACTTCATGTAGCTCCTCTGCTAGCCGCCGCAGGCCTCCATGCGTCCCCCATGTCCGCGGACAGAGTGGTCGCTTTTATGGACCACATTAGGATCTTCCAGGAGCAAGTTGAAAAGCTCAAAGCATTACATGTCGACTCAGCTGAATACAGCTGCTTAAAAGCCATCGTGTTATTCACCACAGGTAGGTTCCATATTTAACAATATTGGTAGATTATTATTATTGTTATTATTATTCGTGGTAGTAAATTACAATTAAAAGAGTGTATCTATAGCTATATTTATTCGTGAATATAAGTGAAAGAGTAGCAAGTTTATTTTAGCACATCCATAAATCCATAAATCACTTCACTAAAATGGATCGCCAGTAGCTTACATGTTTAAGTTTTATTTATTTTTTTACCTCTTGTGTTTGTACAGGTACATTTCTTAATTTGTATGTGCATGTAAATTCCTTAAAAGCAAATAAATAAGACAATACAGCAGTCGTCATAACTCATTGAAAAAAAATATTATGTTTAAACACTGTAGGTAGGCCTTGGTCTACAGAGCATACTTTGGATGTAAAATAAAAAGGTGCGTTGTAAATTCATAAATTCATAGTAACAAATTGTTTCATAAACAAGTTCATATCACCCTACAATCTCAAAGAAGTTTATATACTCCTTTTAAATCAAATGAGAACTCTATTGCTGTGATAGTTCTCTGTTAAATATGTGTTATTACCCGATTTAGGCCTTGGTACAATGGATTATTTGTAGTTATTTGGAATGACAATTATTAATGATGTCACGCTTGGGGAGGGAAGATGAGCAGCCTGTTAAGAAGATGACGAAAGACCCAATGTTATGTTTACACATATTTAAGCACAACTGTCCTGCGTGATTTTGATCACACGAATTGATATATTACTCCAAGTTGTGATAAATGCACGCAGCTAGATTAGTTCGACTGTGTTGCATCATCGAGCAGGAAAGACACTTTCTATCGATGCCGTAAAGGGCTCACAATTCTTTTTTTTTTTTTTTTTTTTTGTTAGGGGGGATGTAGGGATCCGAAACACATGTCGGACTCATTCCAGAGCTGGGTCATGACCCTCACTTCCTTTTTTCATTTGTGCATTGTGGATGTTTCACGAGTGGCTGCACAGTTCTGAAAAACTTAGGGAATATGCCCGTAAGTTCATGAAGAATGGTACGTAAAAGGATGGTGGAGAAGCTGTTGGATAGTGGTCAAACAAGCAACTGTAGTCAACCACGTATTTTACTCAAATTAATTTATTCACTTTTTTTTTCATTTTTAAAAGTCGTTTAAAATAATATTATATAAACATTAACATCAAATTTAAACTATTGTCCTTTATATGCACCTCTTAGAGCCTCCAGGCTTTCCTTGTGATTTGATAAAATAATTTCCCCATAGCACTTGGAAATGTCTTCATTATTAGAGAACACTCGTCTACGTTTTTTAGATTAAAATATAGCTTCCAGTCATCA
Source organism: Dolichallabes microphthalmus (assembly GCA_026413445.1). NCBI lineage: Eukaryota > Metazoa > Chordata > Actinopteri > Siluriformes > Clariidae > Dolichallabes > Dolichallabes microphthalmus. The sequence goes on from JAOTQY010000034.1 coordinate 20,525,043, forward strand.
TCGTGCCTCCAAGTGACTTTAGGAAGCATTGTCAACGAACAACTCAATGTACAGGTCAGGTTTTATTTTTTATCTTTGCGTACACGTACACAAAATGTATTTCCCGTATACATCAACTGACATACCAGTATTGTTAATGGATTTGAAAGTAAAACTTTTAAGTCATTATGTTGACATACCGCTTTGCAACACTCGATACTGGGGCATATGTAGTGGTGTTTGTTTACACGTTCGTTTTTCTATTTATTTAATCCTACAGCATATTTTCCATCCTCCACATTGTAATACATCTCATTTGTATTGATGCAGGCCTAATTCGAGTTTGTAAGTGGCGCTACCTGATAGTCAACGTGTTAGCTATTAGCACGAGAATAAATTTGACAGATGACGTTGTTCCATAGCCTGAACGCGCGTGTATGTTTATGACTCTCCCCTACAGTGATTATGCACGCTCAAGATATCAAAGCAGTAGCAAAGCTGAATAATAAGGGTGCTGGCCTACTGACAATATGAAAGTCGACATTGTAGTAACAGTAATACAGTGCGAAGACTGATGTCCGTGCGATGGAGTTGGCGTAGGCTGCAGTTCATATAACGCCAGTTTCTTTGTCTTTTTTTTTACTTGTAGATGCTTGCGGTCTGTCAGACGTGGCCCACATCGAAAGTTTGCAGGAGAAGTCACAGTGTGCGTTGGAGGAGTACGTGCGGAGCCAGTACCCTAACCAGCCTACACGATTTGGAAAGTTATTACTACGCCTGCCTTCTTTGCGCACAGTCTCTTCTTCGGTCATAGAGCAATTATTTTTCGTCCGATTGGTAGGTAAAACCCCAATTGAAACCCTCATCCGGGATATGTTGCTGTCAGGGAGCAGTTTTAACTGGCCATACATGTCCATTCAATAATTCAAAGGAAGGATCGGAAATGAGGGTCCACTAGTTAGTGCCCTTCTTAGTAAAAGATCCGGCTGTTACACGAGTTAACTTTCTTGTTGGAAAAAGACATTTTTATAAATAACTGTACATCTTGAAATATGAAACATTTAAAGAAACTTGTGCGGGCTGGGGTGGGTGATTCAGTTAAAAAATGTTTTCTTTTTTGAAACAACGGAAAGACAAAAGAACCAAATGAGTTACAGGAAAGGAAAAACACTGGACGGATTTTTAATATTACTTCTGGAGAAATAAAACTCTAAAGTACATATAGGGCGATACATCGGAGAAATGTGGAAGAAATTAAAAGGTCTGTTTTCTTTTTCCCCAAATGGCTCTTATGTCATGTGTAAATGTTTCAAACGCTGTTTTGTACGTTTTATTTTTGTTTGTTTGTTTTTTTCCCCAAACCGGCCTATGTGATTCTGTAGTATGAAGTTGGTGTTTTTTCTGATAATCATGACTTAAACCAGTTGTAAAGACGTTTAAAAATGAAAGCAACTGTACAGCAATATAGGATAATATACGTATAAATCCTGAAAGCGCACTTACTTTTTCTGTCCATAAATAAGCGAAAATGAGGACTTATGAACTCCAACTCGAATAAAAAGAACAGTCCTTTAAAGTCCAGTTGAGATCCTGTTTGAGACCATGCACCTGTTTGTATCTTACAATGGCATTATTCCGTGTATTCCTATAGGACATTACACTACTAGACCTGTGTGTGTGTGTGTGTGTGTGTGTGTGTGTGTGAGAGAGAGAGAGAGAGAGAGAGAGAGCAGTGGGTAATATTTAATTTGAGTTGTAATGCTGTAATTTATAGAACATATTATTTCTAGTGGATTTTACGTCGACTTCGAGAAATTGTCAAAATGCTAAACTATTGTTGAAACCCATTACACTGTATTTTAAAGTCAATGAAGGAGTATTATAAAGAATGGCTCACACAAGCCCCCTAACAAACATAAAACATTAAAGTGCCTGTAATGAGCGAAATCACCGATTTGTTATTTAAACGTTATTGTATGTCTAACCTAGAGAAGGTGGGGAACAATTTTACAATTCAATCTTATGATTGAGTACTTCACTTGAAAACGATAGAGAAACGAGAATTGGAGGCAGTATTATTGTAAATATATAGGTCAATTCATGGACATTTTCTTACACAAAAAATATGTGATTAAGAAAAAAAACGGGGCTCCAGTGATGAGAGTGATGGAGGTTGAGACATGTCCGCCCATCTTTACTGCCTGTGGTCTGCCAGTTAGAAA
>JAOTQY010000034.1:20594455-20607918 GCA_026413445.1 Dolichallabes microphthalmus
AAAATGTAAACACTGCATCACAACATAAACAAAACACTCCAAAGCATTTTACAGCAGCCAAAACTAAACAAAATTGTGTCTACAGTAACATACATACAGTCATGTACAGAAATGATAACATCTTTGAATGAGTGTATTGATATAAACCTGTAATTTACCTTGCAGGCAATATTATTGTTGCAGCCATGTTGCAATAGAAGATTAATCATCACTTCTTTCGTACTAGATAGTTTAGCTTGGTTAAAAAAAATAATTAAATTCATTACGGTCATATTTAATTCTTTTTTTTTTTTAATGAAAAGAGAAGCAAATCTGAAATCCTTAAAAATAGAATGAGTCCATGTTTAAATAAAATGTGTGATGCCAAACTTGATTTTTATTAAATGCACTATTGCCACTCAATGATATAGCTAGTGTGCCAATACAATAAAAATGGTAATGAAGGCCTTTCTCCAGATGAGGCATGTAAACCTAGGCCGTCTGGCATGTGTTTTGATTACATAAATCACCTCTGATCAAGTATGGATTAAACCATATTGACTGGACCCCCTCACCAACCTCCAGCCCTTTTCTTTTGGCCAAGTAACCGACCAGCATGCAGAAATTGTAAGCGGTCATGCTGTTTGTTAGTGGCAATTAATTTCTCTGCTGCTTTTGCTCTATTGAGAGGGAAGCCTTTGTGCCTTAAATCCTTTGCCTCCAAGCCATCCTTCTTGTTAAGAGAGAGTGTGTGTGTGTGTGTGTGTGTGTGTGTGTGTGTGTGTGTGTGTGTGTGTGTGTGTGTTTAAGAAAGGGAGAGGGAGAGAGTGCACAAAGTAAGAAAGTAGAGAAAGTAGGAAAACAAGGAAAACCAGGAATGGCAGATTATATTGGGCCAGTTAAGCATGTAATTGCTTGAATGCATTTAAATCCTTTCAAATATCTGTCTTTGTACCTCATCAAACCACTGCACAGATTCAAATACTTGACAATTGGGAAAGATAAAATATGGATTTTCTTTAATTAGTTCCAATGAATCTTGCTATAAGCACAATGTTTTTCAAAAGTTTTCTGAAATAACCCCCACCCCGTCCCAGTTTTTTTTACGTTTATAAAAATATGTTTATAGCAAGAGCTTTCTGTATTCAACACTCACTCACTCTCATCTTCTATAGCGCTTTATCCTGTATTCAGGGTTGCGGGGACCTGGAGCCTATCCCAGGATACTTAGGGCATGAGGCAGGGTACACCCTGGACACGGTGCCAATCCATGGCAGGCCACAAACACATACACACACTCACACCCTCATTCACACACTACGGGCAATTTGGCCGTATCTTTGGACTGTGGGAAGAAACCGGAGTACCCAGAAGAAAACCCACCAAGCACGGGCAGAACATGCAAACTTCATGCACGCAGAGATGGGAATCAAGCCTGGCCGGGAATCGAACCCAGTATGGACTGTTCTTCAAAGTGCAGACTTTGCTGGGAGCAGATTGGAGAGAAATGAGCAGTGGTGAGATTAACAGAATGCATGTCTTAACTCCTTAGACAGGGTGCTTGTTATGGAGAGTGACAGACACAGCAGTCCACACGAGGATCTGGGACATTGCAGCTCCTGCCAAGCCTTTACACATAGCCACTGTTGCTGTAGTCTCAGCCCAATGGATGCATGCCCTGTGGAAGTGGTTTGTGTGTGGGGGGGTGTGTATTTGTGTGTGTCTGTATGTGCGTGCACACATGAGGGTGGGAATCTCATGCCAGTTTTTTTTTTAATGGCTGTTCCTCATCATTAAAAAAGAAATAGTAAATTCTTAGCAGCAGTGGTAATAAAATCATAACAATCGGTATCTGCAATGAGGTTTTAATACCATCTTAATTCTAGAATTGTCAGAAGGCTAAATCTGTGAAAAGAATATTTCTATGACAGTGAAACTTTGTCTAATTAAGGATGAAATGTTCTTAAAGAACATGATACATATGGAGAAATATTAAACACTTTGATTTCTAGCAAAGTGACCCTCCTTAGATAAACTCGTTATTTAGTTAATGATTAAGTCACCTATGCTCTTCCCAATTAGTGTTGAATCTCTTCAATTAAAGAACACAACCCCTGAAATCTCTTAAAAAAAGAAAAGAAAAGAAAATACTAATGGCCACCAAAAAGGTTGTCCAGTTATTGATTGAAATAAATCCTCCCATGTTGAAAGCGCATATACTTTACTAAGGATCAAAAGGTTGCAGAGATTAATTTTGTGGAGCGTGGAGGGGACAGGTTTTGATTTCCACCAGGTGTATCTATGTCACGCCAAATGCCACCTTTAGAGCATCTCTCTCTCTCTCTCTCTCTCTTTCTCTCTCTCTTTCTCGTGTGTGTGTGTGTGTGTGTGTGTGCACATGTGTATGTGTGTACACTGTTTTATGTGCTCCAAAGAATACTAGTGTGTGTGTGTGTGTCTAAATGCTATTCACACCAGATCAAACTAAGCCTGTAAAGAGGTGCAAAAGCAAGACTGGCAGTCTCCCAAGCCAAAATACCCTGGAAGCATGTCAATACATCACATGTACCTAATACATTTACTAGTGGAAAGTGTGTCAGCTACAATAATGGTTAATATATGGTTAGATATCTACGCTTTAATTAAACAACACACATAAAAAGCAACTGTTTTTTTTTATAATCGTGTAATTCTATAATGTTATTAAATGTAAAAGCACTGCAAATTATGCTACTGTATTAATAAAGCTATATTTATTCAAAAGTGTAAAACAAAGCATGAACTAGAAACTAGATGGTTAAAACCTTATTGGCATCCTATTTTGTCACAATGTTGCTTGGTTGAATACATTCCCAGCTCAATCACTGCTATATAACTTAATTTCACCTCATTGTGTATCATTCATCCATAATTTTACAATTCTGATATTTGCAATATCTAAATGTATATGATAAAAGAGGGAAAACATTTTAAAATCTCACCTACAACACAAACTTATAATATACATCAATGTCAATTGGAATGATTTAGCTTTGTTTGCAGTTTGAACAAGAAATGGCCTGGATAGGAGTCATTTGACTCAACCGTTTGATTGGCGGACAGCTCACAGCCTGACAAGGTCATTGGATGTACAAGCTCTCATTAAAAAAAATAGACATTTGAGTGAGGCTCAGGGTTAGTTGGGTCTATCAGGTCTGTCAATCAATTAATGGCAATTATTGAACAAGGATGCCCGAGGGAGGCAAGAGACAGAAAGAGAATGACTAGACTGGAGAGTGAAGGGAGCAGGATAAATTAAGAAGATTGGAAAATAATGACTGTAGCTTAGTGGTGGAACAGCCCACACATGCAGATTTTTCACACCGGCTTTCAGTGCATCACTCTGTGCTCTATATTTTAGGTGTTCTCATTTAATTTTGCATTAAAGTAACTGTTTAATATATTGGAAGATAAAAATGTATGTATCTAGGATTTAAAAGTAAAATAAATAATAAATTGTAAATAGGTACATTCAAGACCAATGAAAACAAACCTTGGGACCAAATAAAAAAAAAAATATTCATGCTAATGTCTGCCCTAACAGGAACATTTTGCTTCAACAAGCTTAGCTAGATGCTTAAGCAGTTTGTACAGAGAAAGATCATGCTTTTCGGCATGAAAAGAATACCTTTTGATTAATAAAAAGGACTAATATGGAAACAGTTAGCACATTTTAAGAAATAAATGAGTATGCTTATGAGACTGTTTATGTTAGCCGGAGATAGTGAAGGAGTAGAGGACCTGAATACATGCCGATGAAGAATAGAGGGAGAGAGAGAGAGAGAGCTTTTTGAAATTCTCCAGCTGGCAGGCTTTAATTTTCCACCATTCTAATTAAAATGCAAATTAAATTTATAATTAGCAACCACAGTATTCTAGAAACCACCTTCTGCGCAGCCCAAACATATGGGGCATCCAGCGGTGTATAGAGCTAGGCTTCCGTAGCACCAGGGATGGTAAGCTGAGGCCTCATACAGATGTAAGTGAGCTTTGCTAGCTTAAAAAGGTTTCTGGTTCCCCATGGCTCCTCAGCTAAAAGCTCTCATGTTCATGCTCTTGTCACTATATGTGCCACAGATCAATCTCTGGGAATCTAGTGGAGGTATAGGTGCTTCTGGTTCTTCTTGGCAGAAAATCAATTGGGCACCAGATTATTATTTTTACTTATTTTTAGGAAAAACAATTTTTAAAAGCACAGCAGTTTATACATTGATTCTGTGATCATGGTTCAAAGAAAAAGAGGAAGATAAAGTAAAATAAAAAATGCCCTGTTGCTCATGTAGAAGGTGTTATTTAAAAGATTGGGGTATTTTCCATAATTTTGCTGCAGCCAAGTATGGAGGAAAATCTTTGACTCATATGTCACAGACATATTCTAGAAGTGTTTGGCATTCAGGAAATTGTTAAAAGGTCAGGGGGATTTTAAGAACATAGTTTATGACTCTTTAAAGGGAAAAAAATGGAAGTGGGAAATGATTAATTTGTGCCATGGTGGTTACTGGGTTGTGTACTGTATATCTGTATTTTATTTTTTTTATTTTTTTTAGAGATTCATGCCATTATTTGCGATAAATCTGTAAAGGACTAAATGGCTCACAGCTTGCAATTTGTTCTATCATTATTTTTCTATGCAACTGCCTGACATATCTATGTTATCATAATATGACACATTAGTTTTTTTGTTTGTATGGGACAGTAATTAATTTTATTTATGACTGAACTAGGTACTGCTTGAATCTAAGCATTATTCTCCTGTTATATTTAAAAATCTAAAGTGCATGTTCACTGCTGTTATATGTCAAACTGAAAAGCCACCTCTCCCTTTACTTTTAAGAGTGAGCGCTGATCTGCTTAACCATATCCAAGCAAACACCCAGCTATTCTTTTCACCATCAACCTTAGCAACGGTAAGCAGTGTCATGTGTAACCGTCTCGCCAGCTGTGTCATTCTGTCACCTGTAAGGGACCCCTGCCTCTTGTTGTGCTCTAAAGTGTCTTACCTAAAAGTCATCCTTATCTTGCTAGAATGTGAGGCAGAGAACAAGCAGGTACCTAGGTGGCCATGTGTCATGGGTGACAGAACAAGGTTTTCATGGTTGCTTAGTGGTCACAATTAGGACAGAAGAATGTGGTGGCAATATGTCCAGGAAAATTGTGACTAAAGAGAGCAATATTTTTGAATAAACAATTCAACACTCATCTCAGGTGTGGTCAGAATTATTTTACTGAGTGCTATATGTCACTGGAATATATTGTGATTTCCACTGAAGCCATATTTTGGCCTTGGCTACGTCCCCTTGGCAATATTCGCATTTCAATCTTTACATCCTGGTCGTTTGTTTTAATATTTCCTTTTGTCCCTCTACAAAGAGTTTACAAAGATTAATTCATAGAATGCCTTAGTATGTATCCATCCAAAAAGGGACTTCAAAGACCTTTTTCAAGATGCACTGGCACAAATAAAAGTGGATGTGGTAAATTCAGGAAAGTCAAGATGATATATAATTTCACCAAGGTGGGAGATATTGTCAATCAAAAATGTTTGTTTCCAACACAACCCCTCCCCCATATTGTCTGTACCCGTTTTTGCTATATTTACCCTTTGGCAGCAAGGTAGTGCCAACTGTTGCCCCATTAATCATACAAAGGAGATAATCATAAATCATAACATTACACAATTAATCAAGCTGTCAGTTTCAGGTCTAAGGGTCAGCCGCAGAGTTGCCAAAGGTTGCCTCTAGCGTGTCAAGGGGTCATGATTTCATGGCATCTCTCATTCTTGCAGAGTGTCAAAAGAGGACCTGGCAGAACAAAGGAGAAATCAAAGCCCTGCTGTGAGGAAAGAAACCAGGCCTGCCTGATACCCTAGTACGAAGAGCAGAATCCAGTTCACAAAGCCAGTCAAATTGACCTGTCACTGCATCAAGGGTTCCCTGCCAGACTGCTACACTATCACACTCCACCATACCCTTTCAAAATGACAGAGCTTCAGCAACCTCCTGGGCTTTGCACTTTTCCCAATTTGCATAATTAGCAAGTTGTTGCTACTTCTTTAAATTGACTTTGGTTTTGCTTATTGAAGTAAATCGAGTGAGGTCGAGCATGATATAAAAGCACAAAAAAAACAGAGCAACAGGCTTTAAAACATTTACTTAAAACTTAAAATATCTCACAGTATGTGTATAGATACATAAAATATATAATAAAATATAATGCATGTATTGGGGTGTTGATGAGGGCATGCTCTTCTGAACTTACATTAACTTTCACCATTTAATCATGGCAATTATCTGGCAACCACGATTAAGGACTACTATGCAGGTTTGTAGATGCCAGCTTTGTCATGGCTGTCAAAGTAATTAGCCCACATCTGAATTTCTCATTGCCTGCCAAGGACCAGAATTTTTTTATTTATTCATTCACTCATTCATTCAATAGAGGGTTTATCAGTGCTCAAAGTTCATTCCTCTCAAGGCATATAGTATATGACGCAGAGGTGCCAGCATGCTGCTAACTGATGTTACGTGATGTTTTCATGATTCATCCCATTTACCATACTGTACAGTTGCACAGTTACACAGTCACATTATTACATATTTTTGCACATATATAACAGAATAATATATCTGTATAACCTATGTTTTTTTATAACTTATATCCTAGTATTGTTGTACAAATATATTATTTTTATTATTATTTATTATTATTTCTTTTTATCTTTAATTTTTTTCCCCTTTTTAATCTGCACAGTCTGGAGTTTGTTGCAATCACATTTCACTATTGCTGTACTTCTACAACCATGTCTGTGACAAATAAAATTCTTGAATCGCCTTGAATCGTTTTAATTGTTTTAATCATCCATGTGCAGCGTCATTGAGAATTTCTCCCATCTATTTTGGGGGTTTGTGTGATAACATTTGAAAAATATTACATGCTGTTGTGTGTTACACCCTTGGGCATCTGTATTTTTAATACATTATCAATATGTCCTGTCCTATACACTGCTGCACCACACATTAGTCATTTTAGTATTCACGTTACTGATTATTTCAGTTCTATTCTGACTCTACTATTCTGGAAGGTGTGTGAGAGATCAATTAGCAGATAAATTCTAGGTCATAATATGATTCAGTTCAAGATTTTATTTCCTTCATTTTAATCAGGAACTAATTCAAGCAATTTCAAAGTATTCAAACAATTAGCTAAATTTTCTAATTAATGAAAAAAAACATTTAAAAAAAATTATAAGACATGTAACCTAACTGACTTTCTCATTAATGCTTGGTTTACAATCTGGAAATCTCTTCTCAGAAACCTATAGTGCCTTGCACTGTCTCAACGAGGAAATGGAAAAACACATCTCTTTAATGAGTGACTTGTGTGAATTGCATATATTACCAGCAAGTGCTTGGATTTTAATGTCGTGTACATCAAATGTGAACTCTGAACAACTCAACACATCAATCATGTTGCACCTTGTAGTTGTCACTGCATTAGCCAGCATGAATGACATTTAAGTCTTACAAGTGTTGCTGTTGCCCTTTCAGTACCTACTTACCTTCTTTTAACTGTGCATGATTCAGTCAATACTGACACATTGTTTAGTGCTCCAGCACCTGCGATTGCCGGTCTATTTGCCACAGAGCCCTACGAATGCAGGAAAATTGGTTGTAATTGTAGGTGGTTACTGGCAAAGCATGTAAATGGAAAGAAATTATCATTAAGAGATAATGATTAGGGAAAAAATGGAATGTAAGTCAAAAATAGTGAGTGTTAAAAGAAAAACTAGACTGAAATAATAGTATTTTTACCTTGTGCTGACCGAGTAAATAATAAATTAATTTAATTAAATAAATAAACCTTTATGTGTATGATGTGCACAAAACTATTTTTTTAAGTAGTACAATATCAATGTATAATAGTGAATGTTTAACAGTTTGATTAAACGATTTAATCAATCACTATCCCAGCTTGTTTATTAATCACTTTATCAAGCAGTTGATGCACTGCTGCCTTTAATGGACTCCATTTATTTTGATTTTTCCCCACTTTGTCTTATCACGCATTGTCCCAGCCCTCTGATAAAGGGAAAGTGTGTGCATGTGTGTGAGAGAGAGTTAGAAAGGGGGGGGGGGTCGTGGAGCCCTTACAGCTAAAACAACACAGTCCACTTCCCTTAACTCTGTTGCGATCACTGTACAACCAAGTTAACCAATTTATTAGAAAGAGTGAGTGCCTTGGGAATTCAGTGGCCATACTACACGCACAGCTCTGATAAACACAGAGCCCATTCATTTGCCTTTTCACCTAGCGTTTTACTGATATATGATCTTAATAAGATTAATATGCCTCATCTTCCTTTCCTCTCTCTTTTTTTATAACATTTCCTTGATGTTCCTTTTGCCAATCTCTGAGAAAAGAGAAAAGCATCAACATTTTGTTTTCTGGTAATGGTATATGTTTTATAAGTTTGTGAGCATGGTTGCCTCGGTTTTCTCCAAACATGGAGAATTAATTTATGTAAATAATAAATTCTAAAGTTATAGGAACTGTTACATGTTCTGAACTCAAAATAGTACCTTATTGTTATAGAGTATCATCACATTTACTGTACCTTCAACACAAACTTGATGTTGTTGCCCTTCCATTCAGATCTGTCCACATGAATTTCTTCATAATATTCTCATGTACAATTGTCCTTGTCAGAGATGTCTTTCTTTTTATTATAGATCACTTTTTCTTGAAATACTCATTGGACTTGCAATTTTCTGATCAGGGGTACACATAACTAACAAATTATTCTATTTCTCTTTTTAATATGAACATCTTCCCCTAACTGTCCCACTTATAAATACCACTGTAGTACGTGTCTGGTTCATTCCTCTATTTCCATTTTTTGTTGTGTAGTAAAATATTAAGACGAAGATGAAGAAAAATATTGTCTGCATCATCTGAGACTTCACGTAGTCTCTTGAGACATAGGTGGACAAAAAAGTGGGGAATAATAAAAGCAGAGAACACAGGTTGAGCAGCTGAATAGAAAATTGCACATAAGTGGCCTCCTCCAGAACATCACCAAGAGCTGTTGTTGGGATGTCTCAGACTGCAGGGTCTGACCAGGGGGTTGAGGTTGGGGGGTTGGTAAAGGGGGGATAGTGGCAAACTTGAAAGCTGCCATACATTTGCAGCACTCTATTTCTCTCTGTCTCTTTCAGAAAAAAAAATGTTTCACACCTGAAGCCTTTCACGCATGGGCCTCTGAGGGTCCCCTTCAAGACATTTAATTGGCTATTGCCTCGTCAAGCCCCATTATGGGGAAGAGACACACAGCCAAGTATGCTGAATGAAAAGGGTCCTTCTCCCAGATGGGGCCTGATGGCATTAAAAAGTGCCAGATCACTTCTTGTTGTTGACTGACAGAGACAAAGGTATAGTTTGCATGTAGACCCAACATTCAAAATATATCATGATATATGGCTAAAGAAGCCTGATGATTACTTGAATAGTTCTCCAAGTGTCTATTGTATAAAAGCCCTTGCACTTATTTTTTAAGCAAATGGCTGTAGACTTGAGCATGTTTGTTTATTTATGTACTTAATTTTCATCATTTACAATTAGAGAAACTGCACAAGCTAGATTTGTGAAAAAAAGATTTGTAGTTGGACAAATGTTTCTGATTATCCGGTGATATTTAACAATAAGTAAAAAGAATGGGCTTTTGAAATATGATGATATCAACAGAGGTTTATTCACATAACCTTCATCAAATAATTAAATGTGCCTTTAATTCACAGAAACTAAAAAGGATAATGGAAGCTATTCTACTTTGGTCCAGTATCCCTACCCCTCAGATATGATTTCTTTTCCCTTTTTCTCACTCCTCCACCATCTGCCTCCTTCATTTTCTCCTGCATTTGCTTGAGGCATCAAGGGTCTTTAGTGGCTGTTGGGGGTGTTGGGAATCAGGGAAACTGGCTTTTTGAGGATACGCACACACACAGACACACACACACGCACACAGACACATATATACAGTATATACAGTATACTTACACACAATGGTACCTGGACATACAGTCACCCTGCCTCGGGCATGCGAAGCATTTTCGGCATACGAGCGACTGAGTACAGTGCACATGCAGTGTTTTTTTTTTTTTTTTTTTGCATTTTGTGCAACATTTAGCGAAAACATAGCAAGAATGTTTGTACTACTGGTATTAATTTATTAACCAAGATGACACAAAGATGGCACTTTTATCTCGTCAAGACCCAAGAACACAAAAGACACAAAAAACACTCAATATACCAAACCCAAATGTAGTGCACACAAACAAACACTGTAGTGCACAAAATATGACTATTTACAACTATATACAATGTTTTGGTGTGTATTTGAATGGATGTATCGTCCCATGTCCTGTATACTGTGTGAGTGTGTGTGTTAGGGGTGCAGGTGTATTGTCTTATCCTCTATGACTTTATGAGTCAATCTGGAAGCATGATGATGAAAAAAATCATGCTGTCCTGTGATACTGTCCCAATGGAGAGTAATCCAATTTTGATGTATCCGAAAAGATACAGTAGAGAAGGATTCACAGACTTATGCAGCACTGGGGGGAAACAATAGTGACCAGTCGGATGCATATAAACAACAATTGAGTATTAGCCTCTTGGTGTATTCGAGGTTTCACTTTAAACATGGTCAGCTGATCTCATTACTGATGATTTGGAGAGAAATTCTTGCAAAAGTACAAACATGGAACCAAAACACAAGTGATAGGGCAGTACATCATATGGGAACAGATACAAAATATACAGTATACAACACTATATAAAAAAATATTGCCAGCTTTAAAAAAAAAAAAACCCTATTATGTGGCTGCGTTACATGTTATCAAGTAGGGCACCATGAACAAAATAAAACCACTTACAGTTTTGTTTTTAAAGCAGTAAATGCCAAGAGGAATCATGAATTAAGGTTAAGTTAGGTTTAATGTATATTTATTTCATATTTAAATAATTTTTATTTTATTTGATAAAGTGTCCCAACTACACCTGAAAAGTCCTTGACCAGAAAAGAGGGTTTCAAATTGCAAAAGAATTTAGTCAAATATATGAAAAAATCACTTATTATATATACTATATACGTATATACTTATTACGCTAAGTAAAATAAGTACATATTAATTAATGCCTGTAAAAAATGAATTCATGAATTTTTTTAATTCTATTTTTGAATTTTCTGATTTTGCGTGCTGAGTTTCTGTCAACACCAGGAGACATTTCTAAACAAAATGTAAAAAAGTCAGGCAATCTTGTGGTCAACCTATACTCCAAGTACATCTTTATTCTATGTTTGTTTGTTCTATGACCTGATCAACTGCTCAGGTTCTTGTAAATAAAGGTTAATAATTTTAACTATTTTTAATTTTCAAATTCACACGACATCAACTCCGTCATGAAATTAATCTGACAGTGGTGACATATTGTGTGACAATGTTTACAAATTCATCTAAATGGTTTTTTATTGTACTACTTAAAATACTTAAAAAATTTTCTTCAACAAAATATTAGTTCTTTTGTTTATTTCCTGTTAATTTTAATTTATTGTTTGTTTTAAAGCATGATTAATTATTAAAATGTGACCATTTTCTCCCAGTAGTGCACAACCTGCTAATGTTTACTACTGATGTTTTTAGGTAAAGTACTGTAACCTACAACTTATTGAGCAAAATGCATTTGTTTCATTGTATGAAATACATAGTTTTTAATACAATAAAAAAAGTTTTATTTAAAAAACTTTATTTCATAAAAAACTGTTAAAACTGTTCAGTAATTTATCACGTGTAGTACAGTATATGACTTAAAAACAAGTACAGTAAAGTTAGTTGGTGGTTAATAAAAAGGGCATTTGAGGTCAAATAAATATATAGAACAAGTAGCAAGTGTTAAAGGCAACAGTTAAAGGGCAACATATGCATTTAAAGTCAGGTGAGTAAAAGAAAGGAATAGGGAGTACCGAAGAAAGAAAAGAGAAATTATTTATAGAGACCCTAAATAGAGCAAAGTATCCTTCAAAAAAAGATACAGAAAGATGGCATAACACAGTAAAAGAAGGAAAAATACAGCATATAAGTGTTAATTGCATATGACTACCTGTGCAAACATCACCAGCCACACACTGCCTGTCTATGGACAGTTTTTCTTGCTGCCCAAACATACACAGAAATGTATGTAATGTACAGAAAGACGGCATACCATACTGTAGTAAAAGAAGGAAAAATACAGCATATACAGTAAGTAATAATTGCATATGACTACCTGTGCAAACACCACCATCCACTAACCACACGCTGCCTGCCTTCCTCTGTCCAAACATACACTATATTGTCAAAAGTGTTCGCTTGGCTGATTTCAAATGCATATGAACTTGAGGAACATCCAATTCTTAATCCATAGTGTTTAATATAATTTTGGCCCACCCTTTAAGCAGTCATGTTGGAACTGGTGTCGGTTTGTTTCTCAGTCATTTTCCCTTACTATCAGTGAAAAGAACTCTTAATGCTTCAGCATACCAAGACATTTTGGACGTTTTGTGTAGAGAGTTTCATGCAATAGGTTTCCATGGCCGATCACCAAGTGCAATGCAAAGCATTGGATGCAGTGATGTAGATCATGTGCTACTAGACTCAGTGTTCTCTGAAGTGACGACTCACGTTTCTCTGTCTGGCAATCTGAGAACGAGTCTGGGATCGGCGGTTGCCAGGAGAACAGTACTTGTCTGAATGCATTGTGCCAAGTGTAATGTTTGGTGGAGGGGAGATTATGATGTGGCGTACTTTGTGGAATCAGGTTGAGAATGGCCCTTTCCTGTTCCAGCATGATTGTGCACCAGTGCACAAAGCAAGGTCCATTAAGACATGTATGTGCGAGTTTGGTGTGGAGGAAGTTGACTGGCCTGCACTGAACCCGACAGAACATGTTTGGGATGAATTAGAGTGAGAACTGCGACCCAGGCCTTCTCGTCCAACATCAGTGTCAGATCTCACAAATGCGCTTCTAGAAGATGGTCAAAAATTTCCAAAAACACACTCCTAAACTTTATGGAAAGCCTTCCCAGAAGAGTTGGAGCTGTTATAGCTGCAAAGGGTGGACTAACATCGTATTAAACCCTATGGATTAAGAATTGGATGTTACTCAACTTCATGAAGGCAGGTGAGCGAAGTATATATATACTTTTACAAAGTCTGCTGCTTCAGTGTTTTTAGATCTTAGATCTTTTTGTCAGGTGTTACTATGGTATACTGAAGCATAATTACAAGCATTTACTAAGTGTCTATGGTGGTGTAGTGGTTAGCACTGTCGCCATGCACCGCCAGGGTCCGGGTTCGATTCCCGGCCAGGCTCGATTCCCGTCTCTGTGTGCATGGAGTTTGCATGTTCTC
>JAOTQY010000034.1:20734404-20752543 GCA_026413445.1 Dolichallabes microphthalmus
ACAGATTTCTATAATTTTACTAAATGTCTTTTGAGAAAATACAACTTCTTTTAAGTTGTAAGGGAAGGAAAAAAAATTCACATTTTAAGTACAAATAAAATGTAATTTTATGTAAAAAAAAAATTCAGTGAAATTTTTGCCTGTTTTTTACTTTGAGGTATCAATATTTCCAGAACAGACAGGTTTGTGCTGTCAGAAAATCTACAGTTTTGCAAATAACTACTCTTTACAAATGTGGTGAGAAGAGACGCATCCCTAAAAAGAATACACAACACATTAAACCCTCAGGCAGATGGGCTGTAACAGCACAAGTCCACATCGGATTTCACTGCTGTCAGCCAAGAACAGCAATCTGAGTCTTCCGAAGGATAATAAGACAAATATTTGTCTTGAGAAGATTAGTAAGACAAACATTTTGGTGTGTGTGTGTGTGTGTGTGTGTGTGTGTGTGTGTGTGTGTGTGTGTGTGTGTGTGCCTGCACTCGCGCATGCAGACGGAGAGCTGTGCCTGTCTAGTCTGATTGGGAGTAATCTGCATCCTACTGTGTCACCATGTCACAGGTAGCCTGCCGTTGCGAGTGCATTTCCAGAGAGAGAGCAGAAGGAAGCAAGTCTTCAAAACTGACACTAGCCCAGCAGGAAAGCTGAACTCTTTCACCCTCACTGCAAAAGCTGCTACATTAACCACTAAAGTGGAATTGCCTGGTCTGTATCATCCCCTGAGAAGAGAGGGAGCCCATTCATTTCCATGCAGGGAGCCGGGACTGGGAATCTGTCACAGGTATTCATAATAGCACACTAATGCAAATTCCTGCTCAGCAGCATGCACACTTGGTGAACAAGATTAAAGCGCAGTGCAATTCAGTGCCTAAACACAGTGCCTAAATGAGAGGATAAACTAAACGTGGCAGAAAAATCTCCAGCCTGCCTCCCACCATGTGTGTATGCTTCAGCCCAAGTATACCAAAAGTACATGCCGGTTTTTGAACGCTAATAAAAAATGTCCTAACAAGTGCCTGGGAAAGCTGTTCCAATTCAGTCGCTAGGGCATTTAGACACGGCCCAACTTGTCAAATGGCCTCCAACTAATGAGCGGAGACAGTGGTCCACCTTCCCCCATCTCCTGGAATATTCTACCATTCCTGCAGAACTAATTCTCCTCTAAGCGGTTTATGTATTATTAGCGATGAGTGTCAGTGATTAAAGTAGGTAGATAAATTGCACCCTGTCAGCCTTAGGAGTAAATTAGTGCTTTCTTCTACATTATAAAGATGTGTTGCAATGCTTTATTGATTAAATTTCACACTGGGTCTATGTGGGCAGCAACAATTATTAAGCAATTATAAAGAGAGGAACAAATTAGATGCTATAAGTCATAACTGGGTTACTTATTTTGAAACCATGCACAATTGAATAATGAATGAAAATTGATAATGAACAAACATTGCCATGTTGTGGCAACAAAAGCATTCTTTAATGAAAATCATTTTATGTGAAAAAGGTGTGCACAAGCGATGCATTGGATTTCTAAGACAGAAAAACATGGAAAGATTTAATGAAAAAGAAGCAAAATAGCAGTGTGGGTTTGAGAAGGAAATGACACCCAGAGCAGCGGCACTCAACCTTCAGGGTTAAGACCAGTGGCATTAATAAGATTCTGCCTAATGCATTTCTGTGAATCCTTGAGCTGATCTGCCTGGCTGGGTGTAATTCCTGCACCTAATAATAAAGCACTCAGCGATTAAAAAAAAGTGTGAATAAAACAACACCAGGAGCTGCAGCTCGAGCTGGCAGTGGGTACTGCCACCCACACTGTCCCTGGAGGGGGAGAGGGAAAGCCATGGCAGAAATGAAATGACAAAAGATGCCCACACTACGAGTTTATATAATTCTGCAAATTGATTAAATAGGAAATAGGGAGTTTACAGACAAGCATCCAATCTGCGACTGACTGATGCAAAAAAAAAAGCTTCAGGGGGAAAAAATTCTAACCATCAGGGCCATGTGTAAACATTTACCATAATGGGAGTATATTACAGCTCCCTTCTACTTAAACCAATTCCTGTAGACAAAGAGAGAATAAATAATTAACCAAACAGATAATATTGGGCGAAGCTGAATGAATTGAACATAAAATTAAGTGGTTGACCAAAAAAAAAAAAAAGGCATTTCATCCTGTTGTAAAAGTAAGATTTGATTAATAGTTACAGAGGCAGGATTTAACAATTCCACACAATGCAGACACGTGAATAGTAAAATTAATAGAAAAGTACCGAAATTTTACTTTAATTCTTGTATTAATCTTTTGTAAGCATACTGTACTTGACTATTAAACTGACCGGTTGAACTATGATTGTGTATGTGTCATGTTTCTGTATGTGCAAAACCATGATGGGGAAGTTTGAGTCTCTTTCATAGATTTATGTTGTGTAGCTGCCAGCCAACATGCTGAGGGTCAGTAAGAGGCTGTGGAATACTGCCAAATTATAAGAACATATCAGAAGTTTAACAAGACTGACTACTGGCTACAGGCACTCTGTGTGTGTGTGTGTGTGCATGTGCGTGTGAGAGAGAGAGAGAGAGAGAGAGAGAGAGAGAGAGAGAGAAAGGGATTTTAATTTAAAGTTATTTTTTTCCTAAGTGAGTCGGAGGGCAGCTGCAGTAATCTGCACTGTTTTCTCGATTAAAATACAAAAAAAGATGATATTAATTATGAATCAAATGCCTCAGTGACTCCTGTACTCATGCCTGCCTTTCTTAGCCTAAGAAAGAAATAGAAAGAAGAGAGAGAGAGAGAGAGAGAGAGAGAGAGAGGAACATATGCTGTGTGGTTGGCTATAGTCTTGTATGCAATAACAATTACACATGTAACATGTGTCAAATCCAAGACTTCAGGTTTCTTTGTACTCCAGGTAAAGTAGGTGGCTGAGTATACACACACACACACACACACACACACACACACACACATACATATATATATATGTTAAAGTTTGGACACACCTTCTAACGCCATTGTTTTTCCTGGTTTTTCCTTCTTTCCTCAATGTTCAAGGCATCTAAAATATGCAATAATCTCCTTTAAACATGCAGCTTGATGGCTTTGCAAATCCACTTGACAATACTGTTCTTGCAAAAACTATTCCAAAACATCTGAATTTCATGTCTAACAACTAAAATAAATATAATCTCTCTCTCTCACACACACACACACACATTAGAGACACATTAGTTAGATATAGACAGACCCATAGATATTATTCACATAGTACAAATTACTTATGGTTTTTAAAATTAAGCAACTTGAAAAAAGAAAAATCCATAGAAAACATAGCAAAACCTGTATGGCGCAGGCCACATACTGTACTTTTTCGTGTTTCCAATTGTGCCTAACAGCTCCTGCACTGACCAGCGAGATGATCTAATGTTTGCTTGTGAGATACAACAGGAGAGAGGGAGACAAATGCAAAGATGAGGGGAAGAGTCTGTCTAGGAATGGTGCAGCATGGCTGTCAGTGGCTGCCACGCTGACCCTGCCTCCACCACGCTGGCCACCAGTGTTTAATCCGTGTCGGGAGCATTAACACTCAGCCACCTCCTGGGTGACAGATCCGCTATGTGAGCCTTCTTCCCCTGAGGCCACTGGGGCCCAAGTGTCAGTTCTGCTCACGCACACATACACTACTCCACTTACAGACACAAACGTCACAGCCAGTGGGACCGAGCGGTGGCCAGAAACAGGCATGGGCATTGATGCCTGGAGAGAACTGTTCTCTTTATCCCGGGAGACTTAAAGTATCTTAGCCGTGGCCAGTACGAACACTGAGCACACTGCAGAATGGCTGGAAAGACATGTTATCTCTGCTGCCAAGTATTTCAAAAAGTAAAAAAAAAAAAATGTTTTAATGAGGATACAACAAGACAATTATTATTACCAATATGTATGGCATCCCATATATTCATAACTCATTATATCAATATATACTTCACATATACATTTAAGTAGTTACAGGAAATCTCCTAAGAAATCTTTGAGTTCAGGCTTTGTTAAGGCTGTTTTTACTAGTATGAGGACACGACTGGCCGACTATACTGTAGGACTGTCAGCATGCGTGATGAGAGCCGGGTCTGTGAGGTCAGCCCAAAGCTGCGATGACGCCGAGCATACATGTCTCAATAACGCTCTCAATAACTGTCAGTGCGGCAGCCGTCATACCAAGCTGAGGGCCTGCTGCACTCTGCCTCATTAATTATTAATCAGTTAGGATGGGTTCAAGAAAACCCAGCATGCACGCAGTGTATATAAACGCCATCAAGGGTCCTTCTGCCTGTCATATCCACAACATAAAAACTCTATGACTCAATGACAGGTCCCTGAAGCACCCACAGCCTGTTGCCAAGAGGAGAACACACACACACACACACACACTTTTATCCAACTGGCCAGGCTGAACCACTTGGCAAACTTTCAAATATGAAAAACAAAGTAGAATATAATACCTATGAAGAAGGATTTGCGCGCACACACACACACACACACACACACTAATGGCAACACTTTCTATGTACTCGTCAATTAAACAGAGTGATTGTGGTTATATTCCTAATTTAATCAATTATGAAATCCAAATAAGTCAATTTAAAGTTCAAACTGAACCTGCACTGTGACTTTTTACCCCCTTTGGTTCTCATCTTGTCAGCTCCGAGAGAGGAAGAGAGGAAAACCCTCCATCATGGCTGCCAACTGTGTTTACAGCTGCACGACATCAAACATTCATCAGATGCCATCTTTACAGTCTGTGATGTGAAGCAATCAGCATTTCACAGCCTGTCAAATAATGTCTAAACCGCTTGCTACCTGGCAGTGTCAAAAAGAAAAACAGCTTACTCTCTCTCTCTCTTTCTCTCTCACACATACTGTATACACACACACACACACACACACACATACACACGCACACACACGCTTGAACACACAAAGGTTTTCCTTTCTGGCCATGATTACTGAGAGCCAAAACAAATTGACGTGTTAAAATATTCATATCACTTAAATACTTGAAGCAGACTAATGACAGTAAAGTGTGCATGTTAAAGATTGATTTTTCATTCTCCTTCTTCCACGCTTTTTCTGAACTTATCATACATGCTAAGGAATTTTTAGATTATGGGCAGCTGCTATTTGGCTATTTGTGTAATGCACATCTCATTTCATAAAACTATGATAAGGTTGGGAAGATTTTATTCACGTTATTGCCATAAAAGCCTTTACAGTTTTTCTCTTGCAATAATGGAACAATACATGCTATACAGGAATAAGCCACTCCTGATTGTGCTGGTCCATGAAAATAAGGTGTATTACAGTTTTCAGGAACATCAACAAAATATGAATAATGTTTTAATAGCTCGACCTTACTTGATTAAAATTTTAACAAATTTTGGTACATTTACCTGTACTTGCTGCATGTCTGTGTATGTGTTTGATAGTGCTAGAACGCCATCTGCAGGCCAAGTTGAGCAATGCAGAAAGGAACTCTGGCTGACCCCTTCACAGTCCCTGCATGCCACAGCTCTCTCTCTCTCTCTCTCTCTCTCTCTCTCTCTCAGACTGAGAGAGAGGCACTTTTAAAAAGGGGCATTTTATAAAATAAAAAAACCTCCCCCCCTCCTTCTCTCTCAAACACACACAAAACAGTGTTTATGAGGTGTATTTTCTAGACTCATTACCAGAAGATAAACAAGTGATTTAATTTTTTTTCCCCCTGGTTTTTCTGTTCCCAGGGCTGTGGACACCTTCTGAGCGTTCACCAGGTGTCTCTCCTTCTACACAGACAAAGGACTTTAAGGATTACCTAATGAGCCAGCTACTATTTTTAAATGGAATGCCATGGTTTGATATGGAGAACTTCAAAAGCTCCACATCCACTTACAATGACAATTATGCAGTTAAAAACAGCACACAATAACAGAACACACAATAAAGTCCATGCTGAAGTACACACTTCAAGAAAAAACTGCAAGAGCTTCCCATGACCTGGTGTCCAAAATCTTAGTGAATGGTTTCAATAGCATTCAACAGTGGATTCAATACTAGCAATATATCAAGCCGTTTTTAAGAGGGTTCTGAGTCAAAACATTTCGATGTCCACTAAAAGCACCCTACAGTACGTATACCAAATATTACAGCTAGTTTGGCAGCTTGTGCCCCATCACATAGAACTGCACTTTATGAAGTATTCACATAAAAATCTGTGTGTGTGTGTGTGTATTGAAAAATGAGACTAGCTGGGAGAGTATTGGATACGAGCGCTATTCTATGAGGAGGTCAGCATCGTCCTCTTAGGGATTTCCAGGAGCTGGGTGAGTATGTGTTCCTGGAACAGGCGTGGCTGTCAGAGGCTATAGCACCGGTCAGATAAACCACACTGTGGTGAATGCATTATACGTGTAAAACTGTGATAGCCTGAGAACTGTGATATCCAGCTGCTCTATAAATAATGCATTCTAATGTATATTACGGCCAGGTTCACATATGGTGTAGCCAGGAAAGCAGGTTTAATTATATATCTCTGAAAAGCACATAAAGTCCATCTACCCAGGTGTGACTCAGTACCTTAGTTACTTCAACCCTTAAGACATATAGAGTGATAAATTTAAGTACAAAGTGCAAAGTGCATTAGTGCTGATACACCATAAGCTGTCAGAACAGCATCAGTGTGCCATGGCATGCATTCTTACAATTGATGGTGTTAATGTCAGTCCACTTTCTCCTACATGTTTTAGTATAGACGGAAGATAATCTGAGACTGAGAAAAAATTAATGCGTTACATAATTTTCAAAGAATTTAGTGCGTCATCATCCTGGAATTGACGACTCGCATATGTTTCTTCATAGGAAAAGTGCTCAGTCAGAAAAATGCAGTTTTGAATGCAGTGAGATTTCCTGCTATTTCAGCAAAAGAGAGATCGATGTTTGCATATGTGGAAGAGACTTCTGTTTTATCAATATCTAATAATAGCTTCTGGTTATTGATCTAAGCACATCGGCCACTTAATTAGGTCCTTCAACAAATCACATTGCAGCAGGACAGGGCTTGGAATCATGCAGGTACAGTATAGGAGGAAAGATGATAAGAGTGGTGAAGGGAGAATAGTCAAAATGTGGGAGTCTATGGTGTTTCTAAGAACTTGACCAGTAAATATACAGTACTGTACATAGCTATATACATTTCTCTCTAACAACCTTTCTCCATCTAACTGTTTCTTTCCGCAGGTGTCCATGTCTACTGTCCTTTAACACCTTCCCTCCAGGGAGGACTGTTCATTCCACCAATGCAGAAGAAATTTAACTCCCAGCTCCTAGAAAGCATAAAAAAGTAAAAATACCTGCCCAACTACAGTGGAGCAGCACACTGCTCTGTGTTATGTGCTAAACACGGCTGAAGTCCGCTTAAAGACACTACATTTTGAACTAGCAAAATTACATAAATAAAATTATTACATTTTCAACTTAAAACAGTCGTCGCAGTCTTCCATTGGAAGTGAGCAAAGATTTGTTTATTACACCTTTACCCTCACAAGCCACAATGTAGCATCTAAAAGGCTATTTGAGCAGCTTGTCCCCCCATGGTCCATCAGTAAGCTTTGCGAGGATCACATTTACTAGTCACTGACAGCTTTGCAAGGGAAAAAAATAACTCCTGAAACTTTTTAAACTCCGATTTCTTTTTAAAAATGTGACCGTGTAAATGTTTTTCAAAAATGTTCTATAACCGACAACTCTCTGTGCTAATGAAACATAAAAATCAAATATTAAAGACACTCTCTCTTGTTGCTTTGAAGTCAGGAGACCTTGCCCTTGTCATGTACAATTCCTTCAACTTCCATTAACACCTGAAACGGCAATGGATGTGTAATAGCCTTTATATATATGTTAATGGACGTATATACACACACACACACACACACACACAGCAAAAATGACATCTTAGCAAGCAAAATTAGCTTTAGGGCATACAGTCAACACTATCTATAATGTCCTATTATATAGTAGGATCATTATAATCCAAACATGATTATTAAATCCAATTCTAAACACTTTTTCTAATTTCAAGTTTGAAATAGTTCCGTTTTGTAGGATTCCCCCCCCCCCATCATTTTAAGCATTTTTTCCAGAAAAAAAGGACATTTTATCAGGCAAAAAATTTAATAAAAATTCATCCTTTTTAACAATAAATTGCAGCAGGTTCGAATTCTAGTAATTAGCAAAGGGTATAAGTGGGTCTTTGAAGCCTAATGCAGATCAGAATGGTGTTATGGTCAAGCTGGTATGGTTTAGTACAACACGATTATCAGATCTTACAATGTACAACATGTTGTGTATAGAGACTTCATTTTGTAATTCTAAATTTTATAAAGCTGACAAATTCAGCCAAGACTAAAATGCTCAATCATGGCTAAATTGCAAACTGTCCCAAAATCGTGACCTTTCTATTGCCCATCATTTGCTCTCGCATTGGTCATGGTTTTCTCGCAGGAAGACGATTAACAGCAAGTCTCTGCTCTGACTGCAGCCTTAAAGTGAGAAGATAAATGTTCTTAATCATAGATGAGTGATTACTTTGTCAGTAAAAGCTCCATGGAGGCGTTATATACACATCAGTTGCAGAACTTACCAGGAAGGCAGTGATGCTCCTCTGAGTGCTCTCCCACTGGAAGCAGCTTTTAATGTACTGCAGCGTATACAAAATGGCCATGCTGATCCTCCTCACACGGTAAATGTTGCGTGCTAACAGCTAATGGGTGACAAATCAGTAGTTAGTAAAATGCCTGGCGTGAAATAATGTTCACAACAAGTGAGTTGCATAGAGGCTTTTACAAAGGACACATTGACGGTGATAAATATTAATCCATCAAGTCCACTTCGGACTACATGCTGATGGGAACTTTGTAAGACCATTCTGTACTGGGAGATAAAGATCTAGTGGTGATCAGTATACCAACCTTCTTATTGAACTTCGGGTTGTCCTCCTCAAGCTTAGTTTCTTTCGGATGGAAAGTTCGAAAGGCAGCTCTGACCTTTGACAAAAAGAATTTGAAAGACTATTAGTCTTAAGTTATTCCAAGTAGTTTTAAAATTAATTGGTGAAGGTAACGTGGTATATTACAGTAAAGTTCACCCTTCATTGTGATGTGAAATTAAAACTTGGTTAAGACAGTGTCTTAAACATTGAACTGCGAAAAAAGAAAAGAATTGTAATCTTACTGGGTTGTAGAAAACATTCAGCTCCATTGTTATGCTTCCTTTTGACACGTCTGCCAAATTGTCCTTTTTCAAAAGACTGGTTATTTGTTGTCCATTAGGAACCTTCAAGATTAATGATGTGTATGTTAATTTCGTCATGAACATACAGTACTGTATGTTTTACGTGGTTGTTTACTTTCCAGAACGATATTCCGTAACCAAAACAATTTACAGTTCAAATCCAAAATATAGTATAAGAAGAAATAAATATATGGTGAAATTCACTCGTTCTGAACTTACAGCAAGCAACGGAATTGCAACTTTCCCCAAAAAGTCAGGTGCTTTATCTCCATCTTCACCAAAAACAGTCAGCATTAGCACATCATGCATGTCCTTAATTGGCCTGTGCATAGAAAGAAAAAGCTCAGAATGTTTCACACCAAATGACACTCTGCTGAAGGCCCAAGTTAAAATCTTTATGACAATCTGCAAAATAATCAAGGGCTGGTGTAGTGTAAATGGATGTTCTCACAGTGTAAAAGCTGTTCTCCATTCTGGATTGAGGGTCTTATAGATGGTTTGAGTCTGCAGCTTGCTGTTCCCAAGTTCCAGTACGCAAAATGGGTCACTTTTACCTGAACAGGTGAAAAAACAAATCATTGCAGTTATATGATGGGAACATGTGGAAGCATTGATTAGCTTTTCAACATACAAGTACCATTCAGATCTGTAGATGGAAGGTCTGTAGCCCGTAAAACCTTGACCTGGAGATAGCCAACATCCTTTATATTATCCAACGTGTTCTTCAGGCTCTGTGCATGAGACGACAATAATAAGTATGGCTTGGTTTTAGTTAACCAACAACTATTTAGCTTTATTCAATGAGAGTATAAAAAAAAGAAGGAGCAGACACGTACATAGTTCTTCAGGATGGTTTCATAGGTGTATGGATTGTCTAAAGAGCCCAGGTCAGAGATGGAGACTCCAGAACAGGGGTTCAGTGTGACCAGAAACACCAACCGACCTTTGCCTGCAATCACATTGTATGTTTGTGTTGTATTGGCTGGCAGCTGCGAGAGGTCAAGTTCAATCCTGCACATAAGAGCAGCTGCTGTTAGCAATCAATAATCAACCTTTTTTTCAACAAAATTAAAAACACAATTTAAATTACTAAACATATTACAAAATTATTTTAATCCATCTATACTGTATGTGTCTTAAGCAAGTGTATTATTATTTTTTATATATTTATTAAAAGAAACTTGGCAGAGAAAAGCAATTGTCACTGCTTTGAGGAGAATGGACTGTAGAGCTCATGTGTTTTGAACTCACACTCCCCAGCATTCCTCACACTTCCTGCCCTTCTTGCAGCAGACCTCAATCAGCAGCACATCTGGCTGGCCATCTTCGAAACGACTGAATTCAAACCTTTCCCTCCACTGTGGATTGGTCTTAATGCATAGATTCTGAAGCAGAGGGAAAAAAGAGTCGGTGTGCTATGCAGGTTTGAGGCAATGTCACTACAGTGGCATACCATTTTATTATTTTACTCTAACTCAGAGTACTGATGGAAGAGGAGAAGGCATGAAATTATCATTTTGGAGAACACAATTCTTTTTCTTCCCTGGGAATCCACGTCCTGACACCAACCGATTAAAATCATCTTTGCTCAACAAACAAGCAAGCCCAAACACAGCTGAAGCTGTTAAAAAAAAACGAGAACAAGAAGACAAGCTCAGGGTGGATTCATCAGGGGGGAGGCCAACACACTGAGGTGGAGCTAGATGAGCAATGCATGCTGGGAACACAAATGAGCCTGGAGAAAAGCAGCACTATAAGCATTAGGAGGGCTGCAGTGACAGCCACAACCAAAACAATGCGTCAAACAGTGAATCCTGGGGGAATGGATCCAGAGATGTATGAATGAAGGACATATAGAGTCCAAGTGTTTACATGACAGAGAATATTTAGAAGAAACCTCACCTTACTTCGGAATCTCTGCTCGCCTAGTTTGAAGCGGACAAAGACATCACCTTGTCCACCTTCGGGCATGTCCTGCCCCTCCACAAGCACCACAGTGTATACTCCACTCCACACTTGGCTTTTCTGCATGGTTGCTGCTCGATGCTGACCCTGGAACCATCCATGTATTCAAAAAAAAAAGAGAGATAGAAAGCAGGACTTGCATCACATTTGCATACTGCAATTGTTTGATTCTTTCAAACAGGAATCTCTGTAGAAAAAGTGTAGCAGGAAGCAAAAATATAATAGTTATTAGAATTAAATCAATAATAAGAAATGTGGATTGGAGCAAAATAAACATGACTAACATATCTAATGTGTGATGAGAATGGCTGCATTTGTAGCAAATGGCCAAGACTTCCACATCGAGTCCATTACAAGCGGTGCAGATGGAAAGCATAGTGGTGAATAGATGGCTTGAAGCTTGATCGCTTTCAAAATACAACACATATAAAAGGCTGGCCAGGTTCGGCAGAAATCACACAGCGGAGCAGTTAGAGCAGCAAAGCTGGTCTGGGAGAGAGCTCAGCCTATTCCCCATTAACACTCCTGTTTTAACTCTCAATCTGATGGTCATGTCTCCATAAACAAGGCTCTTTAAAAAGCGATAAAGGGGGAGGGCAGAGGGTTTGGGAGAATGCTCGTCTGAGCCAAGTCATCCCAAGTGTTTATTTTGGACCAGCAGTGTGATCAGCATGGCCAATAAAACAATTCCACTTAACAGTAAGTGGGCCCTAAAGAGAGGCTATTCCTAGTGCTAAAAGGGTCAGGGGGATTGACTCCATATGGTTGGAGGGCATGGGGACGAGGGGGCCTGGCCCATTTGGCTTTCTATCCATCCACAGCTGGGATATTACATCTTAACATCTGGGTTATAGCTCACCATGACTGGGAATGGGCCACACCATCCCACACTGGCAGAGTGCCTTAGAAAATGGACAGACCAACACATACACACACACACACACACACACACACACACACACATATACATACATAGTGAAGCTCAAACAACCCTGTTAGAGGGAAGCAGCACCACACGCTGTGTGTTAGTATAGTTGCCAGCCTCCATCTCAGAGGCAGTGTGTGCGTCAGCGTGACTGTGATGGCGGTTGGGTGAGTGAGAGGAAGAGCAGATGAGAGGACCATCTTCCGCCTCTCCTGAATAGGTGTCAAATAGAGCTGGGCCTCAGCTGTGCCAGCATAGACATGTGATTCAGAAGAACCATCGGTGTAAAACCCACCGAGAAACAGTCATCTTTACAAATAAAAAAATAAACCCAGTCAAATCTTATTAAAGCCTTGGTTCAGTGCAAAACTAAGATGTTGATCCTCTTATTCCTCTTTGCACTTGCCTAGTGTATGTCATCTTTTCTTTTTATTTCATGCTAAACTTGAATTATTTGGGAAAAAAAAAAAAAAGGTAAGAAACATAACAAATGCAGTTTGCTGAGACATGAAGTGCTGCCAGTGCCTCGGATACATGCAATATTAAAAACGGCTAAAACAAGTCACTGTCCAGGAGCCTTGAAGTGTATATTTAAAGTGGCCATTTGTTAAACAAATAAAAACTATTGTAGTTTGTATTGTAGTTCCTTAGGGGACCCAAAAAACACAACATGCCATGGTCGGATCCCTGCAACATATCATTCAGTCCAGCTGCAGATTCTCAGTACTAGTGTGTGAAATGAATGCTTATCACTATAAAAGCACAATTTATGAAAATGTAAAGTGAGATTGGCAAAACCACAGATATTATACAATGACTTACTGCCATCCAGTGGCCAATATTAGAACCGCACACATTTTAAATTACTAAAAGAACCATTTAGAATGATGTGTATTTTGTTGCAACTAAGAACCGACTTAAGAAACAGAACAGTAATATTTTCTCAGATTTGGGACTAAGAAAAATAAAAGAAAATATGAAGACACATTACGAGCGGAACATTACAAAATAACATGACGTTTTGTATATGGATTGTCCAAGAAGAAATTCTATTCTACCTTATTGAAGCTTCCTTTCCTCTTAAGTTGCCATTTCTGAAATATAAGCAAAAACATGCTTGTCAGTAAATCTGTTGCTACACAAGACCACACGCTTGTTGTGCTTGACATCTGTTGTATTTTGTTTTCAGGACATACATTTCGTTTGGTGGGCCCCTCACAGATGGACACACAGGCGTCTAAAATTATTACTCCCATGTCCTCTTCCAGACTGCCAGGGTCTTTCAAACGCAAGATTATCTCAGATGTTCTGAAAGAAACACCATCTTTATGGGTTAAAGGTTACTAGGTCTAGTTATTCTAAGACTGCTACAGTTGATCATGCCTGATGATGAGCAATGAGAAAAAGTGCAAATAAATGTGTCATACTTGTCCATCTCCAAGTTACTGAGATTGATGGCGCTTAAACCCATAAAATCCCGAGATCTTAGATCCCGGTCATACACCTGCAGAAAAATATTCATTAATTAGAAAAAGGTTCTGAGAAATTTATGAAGAGACAGGAAGCAATATTGGTAGTGTGGTAGTGGCTTGTGAGGATCAGGGTATCTTGTCCACACCTTAACATAGACCTTCTGGTCCAGGTCTCTGATGAGGATGGAGAAACACTCATTCCATACAGGATTCAGGTTCTTGTACACAACCTTGCTTTTGTAGACTGTCTTGGCATCGATTTTGAATTTGACATATGGGTCACTGGTACCTGTTGAAATAGCCAACTTGTTATTTCAGAGAGGGAGAGAGAGAGAAGGAAAGAGCTCAAGTACAGACAGCGTATTATTAAGTCGGTTCTGGAGTATAAAATATGTGTTATGAACAGATAAGCAATCAAAGAAGAACAGTCATGTGATCAGGTATGCATGTAGAATAAACCTCCATCTACCCAACCTGAAAACCACACACGAATGAACACTGCCTCTTATAAATGCACACTAGATACAGCAGTCCTGTCATTGTTTGGGAGACTTGTCAAAGTGTGGGGGAAACGGACCCCACAACTCTTAATTGGTTAATTATAGGACTGAACAAAAAGTCTCAGCAGCAAGAATCCAGCAGCATATTAAAACCCCTGAAAGTAGGTGCAACCAGTGTTAATCTCCAAACCCTGTTAGGCAACTCCATCCTGCTCAAGTTGGACAAAGAAAAGCAGATGGACAGACCGTCTTTGTCTATGATATGGCATGCAGCTTGAAGTAAAAAGAAGAAGACAAGGGAATGGGGGGAGAAAAAAAAACAACAAAAAACAACATGAGGAGAAAGAAAGAAGCCCGTGGCTTCGTTTGTATGGACAGATAAAGGGGGTGCTTGAGAAAAAGCGGCGGGTAGCCTGGAATCACATGACAAAAGGCCCTGTGGGGACGGGCTGTCAGGCCTGTCAGCGTGCCACCTATCCAAATGAACAGCTCCAGGAGGCAGCCTGACAGGAGGAGCTGCGGCGGGACTGAAAAACAGTGACGGGAGAAATTAACAGGCACAGAATAAGGGAGGGAAGGTGCATGTGGGGGGTTTGTGGGCTTGTCGGGACGCTTTTTAGAGGACATAGAGGCGGTGTGTGTTTGGTGTCAGCCGTCCGTGGGCTGGGCGTTAATTGTCAAGCAAATAGAGACAATGTGGGGGAAATGGAGGGGTTTATCACATCACATTATGCCACTCTGTCAGAGAAAGTGAGGATTCAACTAGTGAGGAGACACTGAAAGCCCAAGGTCTAAATGGGGGACATCACAACTGCAATTTTGATGAGGGCTGTCAGGTGCAATATGCAAAGTCCAGCATGGTTTAACTGAGGGATTTTCTACTCTTTAGATGAAGTTTGAAAAGTAAATAGGGATGTAATTGAGCAACTCCATTATTCTAAACTCATGACAAACAATTTATCAGTCATTTATAACCTGTTAGCTGTCCACTTAAATTTATGTTGCAAAGAATGTCATAAAAGGTCAAAAAGTGCTAGTCGTGATGCTGGTCACAGTTTACTTTACTACATCCCCTGCAATCCCATCTCATGCCAAGAACATCTTTACACAAGTGTTACTTTTCACTTCACTGCATTGTGCTTTATTTAACAAGTTTCTGTTTGTTATGTTTATGTTCCTCATATAAAATCCTCTACTGTACATTAACACAGTTTAAAAGAAAAGATGCTGATGGTGATGAATTTTAATTACTTTCAAAACTAAAATGTTTCTTTTAGGGATAAAAATATATAGATGTATAATTTAAAAAAGAAAAGAAAATAATCTCTCTCTTAAAAAAAGTTTGGTGTTCCACGGGGTTCCAGGTTTTAGGCCCACTGTTTTTATCTCTTTACATGCTTCCTCTGGGCAACATAATTCTTAAACATGGTATTACTTTTCACTGTTATGCTGATAACACACAGTTACATGTCTCAGCAAAAACCTATAAGAAAAAACAGCTTATTAAAGATGAGCAATGTGTTAAGGACATAAGAGACTGGATGTTATTTAACTTCCTTCTGCTTAATCCTGACAAGACAGAAGTTCTAGGAAGTCACAGGAGCACATGCAGCTAGAAGCAAGATGTTTGATCACACCATAACTCTGGATGGCCTTTCTGTTATATCAAGTGCAACAGTAAAAGACCTTGGTGTGATTATAGATTCCAGAATTTCATTTGAAGCTGTGTGAAGACTGGGGACGGTTCCACTTTACCATGAAGACGGTCCTGGCTTTGGCTGATATAGACAGCTGTTCTCAATAGTTCAGGACTGGAATTTCCTACAGTCGACCTGAGCCTCCAATAAAGAGCTCGACTCCATATTAACTAAAAGGCATCGACTGTCATATTGAACTTTCAGCTTCCTAACACTGCTATCCGTTATCACCCAAATGAGGATCCGTTCTTTATTGAGTCTGGTTTCTCTCGAGGTTTCTTCCTATTGCCATCTCAGGAAGTTTTTCCTTGCTACCGTCTCCCTTGGTTTCACATTTCATAAAAAAAATTTGAATTATTTTCTTTTGATTGTGTAAAGATGCCTTGTGACAATGACAAGTGTTAAATGCGCTAGACAAATAAAATAAAATTGAATTGGACCGAAATATAATAGACTGTCTTTATATTCTTATAATTCAAGGTCTCTATTTTGAAAGATGTATTCTTCAGTTGTTCATTTTGGAAATTGTGAGAGTCAAGCTATTGCCAGATTGAACTGGCCATGAGAAATATGGTGGGTATATTGCAATTATGAGGAAATAATGAGAGGATGATAGTAATTAACAGCCTGTGGGCATACACCTGTGACACTCATCAGAAGAATTAGGTGCCCAAGCAGCTTGGCGAAGTCTACCACATATACTGGCACTGGATCTGAAAAAAATGTTTCTGGGCATCAAAGAGAATTGCACTTGTTCCATTTGTGCCTAAGATTGAAGTAAACATATATCAAACCCAAGTCTGTTGGGAGGATTCATCTGTGTCTATGATTAGTAGCAGAACAATACAGAACTCGCAAACCCTGCTGCCAGTCAATCCTCACGTAACCGTTAGACCTGGCTAATCTCACATTCTCTCTAGAACTAGTTTTTCCATTTAGTCAATGCATTTACATACTTTTTGCTGTAAAGGAAAGTCTTTAGACTACATATTTGTATTTCACATCAACATAGCAAATATATAGCCCTGTGATTGGTTTGCCAGGTCAAAACAGACTGTCCATTAGATTTAAGTCTGTGAAACAAGATAACATTAGGGAGAGGCCTGAAGTTAGGGACTTTATTCTGGTCAGACCACATGCCTTACTGCTGTCTCAAGACACGACTTCTAGCAGCTTGTAGGCAATCCATTCATTAAAAAGGCATGCAATACTCAGTGAATAGGTACAGTCAGGGAAAATAATCATGTGTGGATAACTGCAAGAGTGATTTAAAGGTGACAAAAAGAATGGTGTCATCTATTTTTATCTGCAAACAGTGTTACGTTTTTAAGCTAGAAACACACATATACTGTATAATTTATATGGAAAACCCATAACATTTAAGAATAGCCAGAGCTTCAAAATATTTCAACCATTTCCTTTCTTCATATCTTTCTTATATACAAAGTTTATTTTAATATTAGTTTACTTAACTGTTATAACAGGTCTGCGCTGTCATACAGTACAAAGTATACGAATGTTGTCAGTGAATTACCGTGAGAGCAGGTCTGAGTGCAGAGCACTTTTCCACATTTAACATAATCTCCATATTGGCCTGAAATGTTGGTATCTCACTATAAGTTATATAAATTCATAAATAGCCTGTTGGATCAATATTTTCCATATGTGATCTGGAGAAGCAGTAAAAACCACGTACTGTGCTTTAAATATCAAACATTCAAAACAAACACTGTTGTCAGTCAATACCTAGATTAAGAATGTTGCTCGGCAAGATACCCTTCATACTGTTTATGGCTCATAAATTCCATACTCTATGTGCTAAAATGCATAAAACGTGCATTCTGGTATGTCCAAAATGTGAGAAAAACACTCCAAAATTAAACGATGAACACCCAAAAGTATTGGATTTTTGATAAATGATTACCTGAAATATTAAATATTACACACGTTAATTAATATATTGGTACCCAGAAAGAAAATTTCTGATGACTTAAATAACTTGTAATTAGCGAAAGTAACAATATATAACTTAATGCCTTATATAACTTAATTTAATAAGTTATACTGCCACCAGGGGCGAAAGAACACTAGATCATTGTTACACTACGGTCAAAGACGGTTACAAGGCGCAACCTCGTCCAGCGTTTGGTAAATCCGACCACACCGCCATCTTCCTCATGACAAAATACAAACAAAGGCTGAAACAGGAAGTTCCGGTTCAGAGGGAGGTCGCGCGCTGGACGGACCAATCGGTGGCC
>JAOTQY010000034.1:20816902-20830709 GCA_026413445.1 Dolichallabes microphthalmus
CCCATAGACACAAATTATCCTACACACACACACACACACACACACACACACACACACACACACACACAAACTGACACTCTCATGTGGCAGACCGCACAGGAAGTATATCCTATATATATACTGTATACACACACACACACACACACAAATCATTCAGACGAACTACCAGTAAATAACATCAGGACTGAACTGATAAACACACACATGCACAATCACCCTACAACCATCTCACAACTGTCCATACCTACCTGAACTGCTCTTTGCAATATTTGCACAATATTTTAAATCATTGCTGCTACTTCGGAAATGTCAACGTTTACTGTTTACTGTTTCTCTTTTCACTACCTCAACTCATACCTCATCTCAAAAAAAAGTACTGTAACGTGTTACGTTGTCATGTTACGTTGTTCTGTAGCTCCTTTTTTTTTTTTTTTGCACATTTGCATGTGCACTTTGTTGTCTGTTGTCGATTGTTGTCTCTTTTTTTTTTTTTTTTGCATAGAAATAGATCGTTTTTAGGTTAACTTAAAAATGTAAATGTGTTGTTAATTTACAGGATGTTGTGTTGTTAATGCATGCTGCTGTTGCATGTACAGTGTGTAGCACCTTGGTCCTGGAGGACCACTGTTTCGTTTCACTGTGTACTGAACTGTATATGGTTGGAATGACATTAAAAGCCTACTTGACTTGACTTGACGACCTGACTTGAAACATACACACAGCCTATATACTGTAGGTCGTGGCGTTGCTCCCAGACAGCACCCCCATAATCAGTAGCGATGGGGAAGATAGTGGAAAACCACAGAGATGCTTATGATTATATGTGATGACATTTGCAATCACTGAAACACAAAGACACAGCCACTACATGCATGAAATTTATGAATGAGGGAATACAGTATAACTCCTGAATACGGTATATCACAATAAACCTTTGTAAATGTTTTGATGCTAATTTAATTCATAAACTGTGTTTTGAGATAAAGTTTGAAACCTTAATGTGTAAAAGACAGAGCCTGAAAGTATTGATGGTACTGAGGTTCAAAGATGAATTTGCCATCTATGAGATATTGAGTAAACAAAGAAGTCTAACTATGAGTCATGTACTGTACTTCTCCCTTGTTCTTTTCTAACTTTGTGCAGCTTCTGATAAGGTCACTCTGATGACCTGCAATGCCAGACATACAGTAATTATATTAGCATTTCTCATCTAATTGTATGCCAGGAATGAAAATGCTGACCTTTTCAGAACTTTTCTCTCCCCAAGTGAGCAGCTTCACAGGGCTAACTCAGTTCCAGGTACACGCTCTGGTATTTGGTCTGTCTCTGGTTCACCCATCCTCTCGTCTGCTCTTGTCCCGACAGTATGTAGTATTACACAGCCGATCAGGCGCGCTGCTTGTGAAAAGGTTTTTTATGTGAATGAAAATGTACGTGTAACTACTGTAGGGCTGATAACTGAAGGACATGAAAGTATGAAAGAAAAGAAAGAAAACTCTTCTTAGTCCAGCAGCAGATACATTGTGTCGTGTATGTCATGATGGGTTCTTTCCTGTGGTTAACGTTCTGATGTATGTATGTGTTTTAGTTCAATTGCATAAAGCGCAAAATATGTTTCCTATGCTGTGTATTTATCTGTTTACCGTACTACATCAGTGGCTATGTATGAGCACACATGCTTGTCCGTGTGTGTCCATGGATGATTTTTGCCTTTGAAAATGAGATGGACTGGCTTGTCAATCAGGAACTACAGTACATCACAAGCTGTCCTTAGGAACGATAGCCAACATGTAAAACAGCATTGTGGGCTATACCCGTCTGGGGCAATAACGGCAACGGCTGTGTCTGAGTTCTTTTGGGGAAAAATCTTGAAAAAGATAGAACTGAGAATAGGAGATACCTACTGTAATAAGTGCTACAGCTTCATTCCTGTCTTTGTATAGCAGCTGCTATGAACCTAACTTTCCTGACAGAAGGATAACCTGGCCTAAGAAGCAGAAGCCATCCCTGTCTGATCACCTCAGGCTTAAATTAATCGACGGGTTCACGATTCATGCCTAGACTCTGCCGTTATGGAAGCCTAGAGGGCCGAGCAGGCCAGCTGTGACCATGACGGGCTGGCCTTGGTTTTATAGGTCTTCTTGTCTCTGCTTCTCTTACTTGGTTTGAGTGGATTGAAGGGAATCTGAATAAGATAAAGAAGTGTCACGCAATCATTTCTTATCTTCAGAATCTCATCACTTGTTGTATTGAAAACAGCAAAACCTGGCTGTTTAAATAGGATATGTTATTATACCATGAAATAAAAAACAGTAGCCTCATTCCCACAATGTTTTCAATACTGGACTGTTGTAGCTTCATTATGCTTTGCAGCTCTGAGTGAGAGGCAGATGCAGAGGTGTGGATTGTGCCTGTGTCAAAGGGAGTGTCGCCATCATAGAACAAGGGTGTGACATTTTGAGATGTGTAATGTATGTTACCCACCACTGGGTGATATATATATTTAAAAAAATTATTTAAAAAAAAAAAAAACTGTAAACACACAGCAACTTGTCAAAAAGTAAAAAAAAAAAAAAAATGTTACAGAAAATCAGAGGAAAAAATTAATCAGCATATAAAGGGGATGTTAAAGGATAGTTCTGTATTAGACGTTCATGTGTGGTATTCCTGTTGTCACACTAGACATCTGATACAGAAAATGATTGAAGAGTGTCCAAAGTCCAGATCAGTAATAAATAATGTATGGTAAATTTTACAGGTTATACCAGGAGCACAGGGAATTTCAATTCAATTTTATGTGTATAGCGCGTTCAACAATCGTCACTGTCGCAAAGCAGCTTTACACAATCAAGAGAAATGATGGAAGTTTGTATAAAATGTAATTAATTCAAGGAAATGCTTTTAACTTGATGTCACTAATTTCTGTAGTTTCACTAATTCCTCAGAAATGTGAGACTTGTTAAAGTCAACTAGGTATACTCTTGCGTAAACGGTGGTGATTTCAGAGAATCCATGGCAACAATTACTGTACCGATGTCTATCATTCTCTTACAGGTATTATCCCATGTCAGCCATACTCAATTATCAACACATGTTTAGACACATTATGCTTAAAAGAAAACCACAAGATAACATTATTGCGACTGCCATGCTGAACTTGCTAATTAAAATCAAAAGCCACAAACATGTGGGGGATGGAAATTCATGACCGCTCACTGAATGATATAATCATGATCTGATGCACTTGGATGGTTTTGTTTTTGCTATTACAATGAATCATCAGACACTACACAGTCTCTCAGCTAGGAGGGGAAGGTGGGGGATGATTTAAATGTTGACATCAGCCAGAAATTACACACAAACGCCACCTATACTATTTCCCTTCAAAACCTACTACTGCAAGCTAATGTAATTACACTAAAAACAAGACTCACTTCAATTGAAATAATCTACTAAATACTCCACAAACGCTGCATAACCAGATCTATCTATAAACCTAGCGAAGATTACCTCCGAACCTTTTACTCTGCTATTTTCCCCATCTCTCAGCCCTCCTTTATATAGATCTAGCAGGTTTTAGGCCATTAAAGAAAAAAAAAGTGTTAGAGCTTTTAGAGACTCGAATTGTGTGAGAAAGAAGGGGATGTGTTTTTCTTTTAAACTGATGAAAAACAGATGATGTGAGATAGATGTGCGAAAGAGAGACAAAAGCAGAGAATAAGAATAAGAGTCGTGAGCATGCCGCGTGCCTACGTCAAAGTAAGCCTGAGCAAGGGCAAGCAATGCTCCTCCCAACAGCGACATCATCAAACTTTTAATGACTTGGGCAATTACCCCCAGCGAGTCTGCTTAATGGTGTACAGAGGACGTTGGAAGGCAGGAGGATAGCACATGTGCACGCAGAATTATATATATATATATATATATATTTTTTTTTTTATAAACAGACTACTCAAAAAGATACCCAGTATTATCCTTTTCACCTCTTGCCTCAATCACTTCCTTTCTCCACTTAAACAGGTTCTGTTGCATGCTTCTGCAGAACTGTCCCCTGGAGTCCTTACTTACAATAGCACTTATATTATTATAATATTATCCTCTGTTCTCCATGAGGTAAAGTGCTGCCACTACGCAATCTAATGGAGAGCTCTTTTTGATTCCAGAAGAGGCTTCTCTCATTAGAACTTTGTCCGCGTCCACTTGTGTAATTAAGACCCACTTGATTGCGGGAGCTAATTTAACAGCGCATTTCTGCCCGAATATTCCGTGCTGTCCAGACAAGACAGGTGCACGTCATCGTCAAGATAGTAATTACAGGCTTTAAGAGCTTGAGAAGTAAATCAGGGCTCAAACTGTGGGGAAAGATGGACGGGCAGAGGAGAAAGGAGGAGGGAGAACGAGGGCTTGTTACAGGATAATTCTGCCCTCCTGTACTACTATGGCAGAAATCCGCCCCTGCACAGCTTCGCAATTAGCTTGTCAGGGAGAAGCGGCGCTGCGAGACTCGCCGGTTTCTTTCATTCCCTTCTTTTCCTCCTCCAGGATGCATGGAAAGGGCAGCCAGGGGAACCATCCTGAAGGATGGGGTAGCATGCATGACAGGGTCTACACCTCTTCCATTTTTAATATTGTGCGAGTACACAGCGTGGAGCCAAGAAGAGAGGAAGAGACTCAACTGGCATCAGCACAAAATACTGTTAGGGTTATACTCAGCCCACTCAAAGACAAAACAAACCCAATGGCTCAATCAGCATCGACTGCACAGGAAAGCAAAAAAAAAAACATTCCAAGAGCAGATCAGAACAGAACACAAAATGTTACCCTGAACTAGAGCTGTGAATCACAGTCGATTTGATCCGACTGCATTTTTAAGCATAGCGATTTTCATAGCACTAATGTTGACAGTTATTTTATCCAACTCATACAAACGAATGTTGCTGTGTTTTTCTGATCAATTCCTACAAAGTGCAGGCATTACAAGTCTTACAGAGTGCAAGCATTATATTCATTCATTCATTCTGTAAAAACATAAAGGCTGGAAATAAAGGTAAACTGAGCTGCTCGCATTGATATTAATGCTGGTAGTGGCGCTGGAGGATTTGGTGGAGACATCAGAGATTAAGATGAACTGGCAGAACCCACTAATACGGTTACGGCTGTGTGATGTGGTTTTTTTTTTCAGTTGCCGAAACATATTCTTCGTGTTCTGTTTATAAGCCAGCTCAGCACTGCAGTAGCTACAAATAGTGCGCGTTTGCCCGCTTGTCAGCTTCGAGTGTTTCCACAGAGCAAATGTGAGCTTTCCTCTGGGCCGGTTTTCTCTGTTTGCAAAATTTGTCTCTGTCATGTTTGACATTGTCATTGTTTGTCTCTTACAAAGACCACTGCACAAGTACTTTGAGCAAGATGGAAGTGTTATGTGGTATATTCTCAAGGAATTTTAACCTTCGTTCACCTGTACCATTTTAAAAGTCTGAATTAATTCTGAATAGAAAAGAATCATTGCGTCAGATTAAACAAAAGAAGATCACAATAAATCATATAATGAGCTTAACTGCAGGTCTATCCTGAACCTTCCAAACTGCAACCAGACCATGTAATGTGGTGCAGAACCCGAACTGGGTCTGTCTTGCTCTTGAAGCTGAGGCATTTGATTTAATACTGTAGACGTCGCAACTCTAAACCGTCCAACCCCTTTCCATATCAATCCTAACAGGTAAACAAGACTTTTCTTGCTTTGCCGCACGCTTGTTGAAGCTGTAGCATAACACTTGGAATAATATCTCTTCATAATGTGTGCAGTTGATTTAATTAGCCTACTTAAGATGCGTTCTCGATTCAGTGCTGTGAATGCAGACTGTGACAGATAAACATACAGATAAAGATTTGAACTGATTTCCACAAAGGTCCGAGTATGCTAATAAACAGCTTTAGAAAGACACGCAGACACGCACAAGCTCCATAATAAAGGAGTTGTAGGCATCTCTGTCTAGTCTCCAGTAAGAAGTCAGCTCTAACAGCACTGATAACCTCTGACTAACGTGCAGATGCTGACATTAGAAATCTGCTGGATGCAATAGCTATTAATTACGGTCAGTAAGCTTTGTGTGTAGAGCTATGGTTACATGTAAAGACCCAAGTCATGCTAAAATAATATGTTCTCAATGATGACTAGCAAACTGCCACTCCCTGCAACTTCAGCCTACACCGATCAACTGCAACACTATAACGCGGAACATCATGCCCACTATTTCGTGCGTTCCCCTCGTCCCAGCTTGGAGTGCGGCTCCACATTGCCTCTGTGGCTGTGCTGTGGTGTCTGGCACTGTATTGTTAGTGGCGGATGCTTTGGGTGTTGTGTGCTGAAGGGATGCGGCCTCCGTGGACTTGTTTAGGTTCTGGGGGGTTTGGGGGGCAGGTCGGTGGGCTTGGGCTTTTTACCTGCTGGCCCCGTGTGCAGTGGGCCAATACATTTCGATCATGGCCAGTATTTCTCAGCACCGTTTTTTATTTATTGTGCTGCATTGGCTTTTCTGTGGGATCGGACCAGTCGGGCTGCTCTTTGGTCCCTGCAAGCATGGGTGAGCCTTGTGAACCTGTCACCAGTTTACTGATATATAATTGATAATTAATATCAACGTGTTAATGTGACTGATGGATTGAAAACACCTTATTCCACACCATAAATGACCACATTTCATTAATTCAGCATTGGGCTACAAAGTGATCTTATACCGTTTTCTTTCCTTTGCATATATTTCTCTGTAGGTTTCTTTTTTTGTTTGTTTTTGCTGATGTTGTAGGCCAGGGCAGAGAGTGCAGACGCTGATGCTCCTCACAGCCGTCTCTCTGTCTGCCTGCCTCCGTGTTTGGATCCCACCCAGCGCTGGTGTTATGCTGATAATTGGCCTGTCCTGTAAATTTGGAGTTTCTCACTCGGGTGAACTGCAAGCTCCACACTTGCTGTCGGAGAAACGAGGATGAGCGGGAGCGAGCCGAAGGGCGGGAAGGGGGAG
This sequence comes from Dolichallabes microphthalmus, assembly GCA_026413445.1. Classification (NCBI taxonomy): domain Eukaryota; kingdom Metazoa; phylum Chordata; class Actinopteri; order Siluriformes; family Clariidae; genus Dolichallabes; species Dolichallabes microphthalmus. Next base: position 20,823,919 of record JAOTQY010000034.1, read on the forward strand.
GTGGTGCAACTGGCTGTTATGTTATCACCCTCAGGAGAGCGAGCAAAAACCTCAATTAGCGTTCCGCCAGCACGGCAAGAAAGTTCTTTTGCTGGCAAGATGGTGCAAATGATATTTTGAGAGGGTGTGAACGGGGCGCATCCAGGTTCTGACACGGTATTTCTATTTTCATTATCGTATCCTTAAACAGGAGAGCTCACAGTCTTAGAAATCGCCACACAGGCGGCATAACGCCTAAATCACAGACACCTGTATTGCTGAAGAATGTGATGTTTTACATCAGCCCAACCCAAAAACGTATGCACGGTGCATTCTCCTTATAAGAAAAAGCACTGAGGAGTAGCTGGTGGAGACATCCGTGAATGAAAGGGATGTGTGTGGGAGGCAGTGGTGGAGCAGTACAGACTGAGCTGGCTTGCGTTGTTTATATTTAGCGTGAGCAGACTAGGGTGAATTCCAGCCTGTCTCTGTGGCTGGCCAGAGTTGGCACTTTTTTTTTTTTCTTTCTTTGCAAGAAAGCAAGAGGGAGACAAGAGACAGACAGAAAAAGAGACAGAGAGAAGGATGCTGTGTGTCCTGCTGACCCTCCCAGCTAATGAGAGGGTGCTGTGGTGCAGTGGCCGCTCCTAATTACTAGCAAGCAGCTGCAATCACAGGGAGTGCGGGGCCCCTCTGGGCCGAACCCCTCCACTGAGGATAGAGAGGAAAACACAGAGAGAGAGAGAGAGAGAGAGATTGCAGTTAGCCCTCTTCACCTCATTCACCTCTTGCTAGCCTCTGCTCCCATCTTGGCTGGCTAACACCAAGCTATCTGCTGTCTCATCAACTTTCCCAAGAACTTAAATTGTAGTGTGGCGTGTGGGAGCCACGTCTGTATACATCTCTGTAAACGTGTCCTGTTTTAACGACTGTCTGTGTGGTAGGCGTAAGATGGGTCAGTCGAGGAATGTTTTAGCCACTGCACTACTGAACTTACCAACAAGGCCGGTGATCAACTTCTCCAGTCATTCAGTTTCACCTTAAGTCTAAACCTCATGGATGTGCAAATAGGCACGCATAAATCCCTAGTGTAATTCTACAGCTCCAGCAAAGCTTTCTGATGTGCTGAGCCAGAGCGTATCTCAAGCACTTTACTCAATTTACTTCTGTTAGTCCTAAATCCTTAGTAAAAACATGTTCCTGAAGGGTTACTGGCCTCTGGAATACCTCTGGAATAATTCTGCATTAAAGAGTTTCGTTCTTCAACCAAACCAAAGAATAGATTTTTACATTTTCCTTTTTTTTCTAATATTGTATAATCACTCTTGCCTTAATAGATAAAAGTTTCTTATATGACCTTTAACCTCTAAAGAACATTACACAAATTATGTAGGATTGTTGACACAAATATTAAATATTTATTAAGAACCCCAAGATATTTTCTGTCATTTATTGTTGCATTTATTGCAAATTAAAAATGCCAAGCAGTCTACAACATGTCTTTGTGTTGAGAGGAAACCGGACTACCTGGAGGAAATCCACGAGCCCAGGCGGGACATGAGATTGTTCACCACTGTTGCACTTCTTAAATTATACATCGTTTTATTTTATAAATGTTTTATTGTCCTGCAGTCTTTTCCGTATAAAGAACTTTTTTTAAAAAAGTGCTTAAATGAAATGGGTGTACACTGATCAGTCATAGCACTAAGACCACTGACAGGTAACCTGAGCAACACTGACTATCAGCTTTATATCAGTAAAGTGTTGGCATGGGCAGCCTAGGTGGTCCCATACCACAGAAAAGTCCATGCAGAACTAACCATCGAAAAACGTAGGACTGGCCTTAAAAGAAAGATATCAGCGCATCATTCAGAGCATCACCGCCTGCCATATACAGGACCCAGAAGGCAACGAGTTTAAGGCTATTGATCTGCCACAGCTGCCTCTTCAGCCTACACTGATCATCCACGGGTTAGTAAAAAAGCTTTAATGTTCATGGTTTTTAATGTCATGGCTCACTCTATATCTCTACTAATTAAATGTAAAATTTTATATATATTATGATAGAAGTTATTTATAATTCATAACATGTATATAATCCTGAGCTCAGTTTCCTGTCTGTATGAAGTTCTGCATGTTTGTAGGTAGACCAGCAATGCAACATTAGCCTTTAGGTATGAATGAGTACCTGGTGCCCCAATTAGGGTCGAATATACAGTATGTTCTCCTGACGTCTGTTTGGGTTTCTCCTTGGGCCTCCCTAATAAACTGGTCCTAGCTGTGGACCTGTACTGTGTGTGTGTACATAGTCGCCTGTGAGAGATTGCTGCACAATTTAGGGTGTATTCATGCCTTATAATGATGCCGTGATAGTCTCCAGATCCTCTGCAAGCTAACCAGGGTAAAGCATTAATTGATAAAGCAAAAAAAATTATTTATTATTATTAATAATAATAATAATAATAATAATAAAAGCAGCAATAATTATTATTATTATAATTGTTCATATTGTTAATAATATTATTTATCATCATCTCTAACCAGGTCAGGGTTGCGGTAGGTCAGGTAACACTAGTGGCAAGGCAGTATACCCCCTAATTGGAATGCCTATACATCACCGGGCACCACGCAGTCACAAATTCTTATAATCATTCACACCCAGTGACAATTTATTTAACATAATCATCTACCTACTAGCATGTCTGTGAAAGATGGGAGGAAACCAGAGAACCCAGACAAAATGCACACAGGCACGAGGGAGACCTTGGCCAGAAACTCCACACTGACAGAAAGATGAGCTCAGAACTGAACCGGAGGACTCTGTTATTTTATTGCAACATTTTTTTTTTTTATATATCTCTTCAGTTTATATTTTATACATTACCATCTAGATTTCAGTTAATTGTTCTTTGGAATTAAAATGAAGGATCACACTACCAGAAAGTTGAAAAGGACATACCTGGCGGTTCCTCTCATCCATAATCCGCGTGATCTGGATCTTCTTCCGTCCCATCTTTGCGTCCTAGTCAGTCTCTCTGGCGACCAGAGAATATCAGAAAAACACCCGCACTCGTCTTCCTCCGTTCCACTAGCACATTGTACACCGTCTCTCTTCCTCTCTCGATCTTCCTCTCTTTCCGTCTATCCTTCGCTTTCTCTTGAAGTGCTTGCACCGCTATCTGCAGAGAGAGAGAGAGATAAAGAGAGATTGAGGGAGAGAGAAAGAGGGACAAAAAGAGAGCGGGAGTTCGAACTCATAGGAAGTGCTGCAAGGCAGATGAAAGGAGCCGAGCACTCTGTGTTCTATTGGCTGCCATTCGTGGGGAGGATATGAGAAAGAGGCCCATGATAATGATCTTTTCTCCACACCTGCATCTCAGAAAACAGCTGGGACTCAACGCAAAGCCACTAATACAGAGCAGGAACTCAACACAACACAACACGAGAGAACCTATCAGGCTCATCTCACACACTGCAGCCATGCTGCGCAGATCCAGCTATCGTGTACATTAGAATGTAGCCTGTCTACATTATTGAACTGAAACACAGATATGCGGATGGGCAAAAATGAAGACAAAAACACTACTGGAAGTCAAGGCTTTATGCCGTCTGATGGACTAGCACTTGATTAAGCGGGAAGTGAGATCTTGTAATCAATACGACACCAGAAAGCAGAGCAGATCGTCTGTCTGGTTTCAGGATGTATACTACCCTGAGACTGCCTTCTTGTGTTATGTGTTGTTTTTATTTATTTTTTTAACTCACTTCCCTTCTTTGGGTCCAGGTTCGTCTCCCACTGTCGTGCTGTAGGAGATAAACACGAACACACATGCATGCCTCCAGAGACAAGCTCATTCTCTCTCCTGCTGCCTGCTCTTGCTCTTAAGATGATTAAGAGTGCGCCCAGTCTCAGGCTGATATTAGCCTTAAATCCTCAGGGCCCTGGATGAGGCAATTCGCACTGTGGGCCCGTGCTTCAGAGCACGCTCTGCCCCCAGAGAGCCTGATGTCTGCCCCTCCTCTCTCGCCCTTGCTCCGAGAGCCAAGCTGCTCACAAAGAGCCCCGCCGTGGAGGCATTCATCATCTCTGTCCAAATAGAAAATGCCTAGGTAAACACATCTCTGATCAGAGACTCGCTGGCTGAGGAAGCTGGAGAACACTCACTCTACTCCAGAGATGGAGAAGTGGCATGAAACGCAGCCGTCCTGTCCTTTGTGTTTGTGCTCTGGCAGAATGTGATGACCAGGAGGACTGAGAGGGAGCAGAGGCACAGAGGACCAATAATTAGCAGGTTAAACCATAGACGCTGTCTGGGTGTCCATGAGTCACTGTGAGAGCTTCAGCATTGCTGAAAAGTTTCGCAGGAGGTCATGTCCCTGGGAACTCGCAGAAAGAAACTGTTGCCGTACCGGTGCCAAATGAGAATTTCCCTATGGCACGTCTGAATGGGCAACGCTGTTATTTATCAGCACACCATGTCCGACACGGAAGTGGCATGGCCTTGCACTCTATTCTTTTTAAAATCCTATTACAATGCCTAATTTTAGAAACTTAGTAGATACAATGCACTGTCAGGCCATTTATTTTTCGCAACTTTATTTCTTTGGAAAAAAGAAAAAAGTGAGCTAATTGATCAACATTCCGGGAAAAGATTTTGAAACAGTGCGGAAGCACGTTCTCAAGGTGAGGTGACCAATCAAGACTTTTCAAATATTCCTTTAAATCGGACAGGCTAATTCAAGTTGCGAGCTTGATTTTCTGACATGTTTATTTCACTTCAAAGATCACAGGAAGTGTAACATCATCATTTCTTCAACAGTATCTACGTCAACCTCATCAAATTCAGGAACTTTTGAAAAAAAAAAAAAGAAAGAAATATGTTAAAATATAAATGAGGAATAAACCTAAAGAGTTGATTATATTGTAAATAGACTATTACAGATTGTATATCCATAGGCATGAGAGTTTGGTGCTTATCCAAAACGCAGCACCAGAGGTTACAGAGCTTCCTCTAACCTGTACTTGAGCGCTGTCAAGGCCATCTGCAAGTCTTTGAGCACAATGCAGTGGGTCGTGATATTTCGTCAGGTAGCGGACATCCTTCAGTCCTGTAGCCGGTGCCGAACTAAAGGTAGAATTCGTTCTAAAAAGAACGTTGGCATATTTCTCTTCATGTCTGCGTTTAGATGAAGCGGCACTTCTATCTCTCAGGTTGTCTCAGGTTGTCTTCAGCCTCATGACTCCTTCTAGATCCCTCGGCATTTGTGAGTGAATTACTCAAACTATACCTCGTTCAACCACGCGTCCTAACACATTTATGTCGAGGGTGTTTGCTTGAACAAACTCTAAACAGTGTCTGGCCTGTGAATAATGACCTGCCCTGAAACCTCTAATCTATTTTCAAATATTACAATGAGCACAGAGGGGATTAATAACAGCAAACACCAGCCTCTAATGATGAAGCATGCAAACATAAATGAAGCATTTATCACGCACCGCCTGATAAATGTGCTGTGCGTTCTCCAGTTCCACTGCGGCAATACACTGCCTTATCACATGTAGACAAAATGTAATTCCTGTTGTGCTTTATTTCATTTGACTAACGACAACGCATGTGAGTCACATGTGAGACATGCAGAAAGAGCTGTTCAGACAATCAACACCTTGTCAAGTGGAAACCAGGAACCTGTGGAGTCTGTGTTAAGTTATTTATTCATGTGCCTAGCAGTGCAGCATACCTGTCACAAACACTGTACATGACAGCAAGTCAAGAGCTCGGAAAATGGTCCTGATCTCTTGTGCACGATGAAGTTATAGCGGAGTTGAGTGATCGTTTTCTCCTTTTTTTTTTTTTTTTACATCTTTTACTTCTTATACTGTACAGTAGCCTCACTGGCACTGTAATCTTTACAGTATAATAGGAGAAGAGTTCTCATGTGTCCGAGGTGATCTCGGGTAGTACAGTATTGGCAAGAGTAATGCTTCCTATTAACTATACATGTTCATACAAACTGCAAATGCTGATCCAGACACCTTCTGCCTTCCGCTTCTCTATTTAGGAAGTATCAGATGAATGTTTTCTGTTCTGTGGTCAGTGTCAAGGCTCATCTCACACACACACACAACTGCAAAACCCTTTCTTTCTTCATCAGTGCTGTTGGATCTGCGTTTACTGTTCATCAAGAGAATCAGTTACAAAAGAAATGCAGACTAACATTATTGCATATTCTCCACACATACAGTAATTTGTCAAATGTTTAGAAAGCTGCCAGTTAACACCTGAAGTATCTGTTTATATAACTGATCATCCTCAAAGATGCCCAGATAAGCGGATTATACACTGATCAGCAACAGCATTACAACGCAAACCATTACAACCAGTATATTATGGGGGTTCCGCTTGTGCCACCTGGGCAGCGCAGACCCCTAAGGGATAAGACCTCTGTGGGTGTGCCGAGGTGATGTCTGGCACCAGACTATTAGCAGTGGATCCTTTGGTGGCTATGGGTTACGGCACGGGGTCTCCGGATCTGACGTTTTGGGGTCGGGTTGAGATCTGAGTTGGGTTTACGTCGAGTTTGGATTCCAGGATGGTGACCTTGGGCTCTTTGCCTGCAGGGCCCCGTGTGTGCAGTGAGCTGCGGTGTACTGGGTGTCCTGGTGCCTTTCTTCCTCGCCCAGCATCGACTTTTTCCTGCGAATTGTGCTGTTCTGTAGAATCGGACTGTAAAAAGTAGAGATGCTCCGATCAGCATTTTTGGGGCCGATCACCGATTACCGATCATGATCTGCCGATTACCGATCACTGCCG
>JAOTQY010000034.1:20923021-20933973 GCA_026413445.1 Dolichallabes microphthalmus
CAGGGTGTACCCTGCCTTGTGCCCGAAGTCTCCTGGGATAGGCTCCAGGTCCCCCGTGACCCTGAACACAGGATTAAACGGTATAGAAAATGAATGAATGAATGAATGTCCCAGATGTTTAAGAGGCTAATGTTCTTAGAATTTTGAATCGATTAAATAAAAGCACAAAGTGATTCAAATTTGACGGTTTCACATAATTAAGAAAACATCCAAAAGGCAATTCCATAAACAGTACGGACCTCATAGAGACTAGACTTAACTCATTTGTAAAAAGTTTATTTAGAAACAAGTCAAACATAACACTTCAGTTAACAGTCTTCCCTGTTTAAATACGGGGGAAATCTTAAACCGTGTAACATAGAGAAAGCATCCTTAAGCCCTGACGGAATTAAGGATCAAAGTATGCAATAAAAACAGAATTACATAATTCTTCATAGCATGACCTGAAAATGAAAAGGCAATCCTCCATCAATAACTTAAACGACAATTAAGAAAATAAACCATTTATTAAAAAAAAAGTGTGAAAATCCATTCCCTGGTGTGTATCTTGTCTTAATGCCAGCATTAAGTAAAAAGTTGATGCAGAATCTCAGAATGTTATGAGGTGCAGTGATGGTAGTTTTTGACACAGAGCACAAGACACACCTGGCAGGGGGGAAAGAGGGAGTGCGAGAGGGTTTCCTATTTCCTGCTGGATAGTACAAAGAAGAATCGAGACATGGCGGTAACACCAGCTTGAGACTGACCACTGATTTATGTAGCTGAATTGTATGAAAAATATACGGAAGTAAACACTTCTCTGATGCTGTGGTGATAGCAGTTACCATTTCAATAACAGTCAAGCAGAGACAGCCTTACATGGAGCAATCATTTCTTTTCTTGCACATAGATATATTCTGCTATGAAACTTTTTGGTTGTAGCTAGAGGTAGGCTATGACTGACTATGGTGTGCTGTGTTTTTGACCTAGGGCGAGTTACTACCTGCATCGTTTAAATCAGGTCATGCAGAGTTTCAATTGGATTATTACAGGCAAATAAATTCATGGAATCTTTCAGGGGATTCACCTATACTGACCTGCTGTATCGTTTCCTTCCTACTTTTCCATACTGTCACTTCTTCTTGTATTTCTTTTTGAACCTACAAATAGCATTTCCCCCTCAAAACCAGTGTTTCATTAACACTGTTCCAAACTTTACTAGGAATATTTATTGTTCACATCTTCAATGTTGTCTAATTTACACAATTATTAAAATAATTGACAATTTGGTAATAAATTCCATGATGAGTAGCATGGCTGACCACATAGCAGAAACAAAAAAGCAGAATGCTGAAGCAGAAACATTTTGTTTTTGCAGTAGCACATCGAGCCTGCATCTCTCAGTTTTTATAAAGCAGTGTGTGTTTGGCCACTAAGTTTTGCTTAGTGTGTTTTCAGGCTATAGTAATTTTGGGAGCATCACCTTAGACCACTGAATTATAAAAGCCTCAATACGAACATTTTGGTGAAAAGCTTGAGTGTAGCAGACAGATAACAGATAAATACTCAAAACTCAAATACATGAATATCATTTGAAATTAATTTTGATACACACAGAAATGCATAATGTCTTTGGGGGGGGGGGGTGAATCTACATTTCTAACTTGACTTGTCTTTCAACTAATTCATTAGCTTCGAAAAAATGTACTTTATTACTAATGACACCAATCTTCAACTTCCTCGAGTAAATCGGTCACCCTGTATTTTAACAAGAGCTCCAGAATCTTAAAAAGAACTAACATCCTGAAGCAAGCCAAATCAGAACCAGGTCTTGAAATATTTCATCATTTTATGATTTAACTTAAAAAAGTAATGTTGCATATTTTGCTCTCATTTTCCGCAGTGAGTTCAAACAAGCAGCACCAGTAGGAGGGAAAGAAAGCTCGCCTACATTTTCTGTCAAGGCATAGGAAAAAAGATCCTGAACTGGTAGAAACATGAAAAACGCAATAAAAATTGAATAAAAGAAAGTGGAAGCCATACGAGCTGGTTGACCTTAATATGTGCTTCCTGCTGCTTGGTGCTTTCAAAGTGTGTTTTGATGTACACCAACAAGAAAAGACTGGAAGATGCTGAGAGTGTCGGGTATGATGACAAAACCATAAGCCTTCCTCGTCAACAAGATCAGCAGCTTTTTTGACTTTTTGTTTTGCTGTTTTTTCCCCTAACGAATAGCACAAATTTAACTAGCAACATTTACTGGTTTCTCCTACAAAAGATTAAGGACACACACGTTATATATAGAAATAAAAAGTAAAAAAAATAATAAAATACAAAAAAGTAAACATTTTGACTTTCACACAAACAAATATGAATAAAAATAATGAGAATGCCATTTCATTACAATAGTGCCAAAAAATTAAAATAAGATAGCTTGCATAGGGGGATGAAAGAAAATGTAGGTAGGAACACTTACTGGAAGGCATCATGGGAACTTATTTGAAGATATCATATAGTGCAAAACCCAAAGAAAAGAAAGGGGTGAGGGGAGGGGGGCGTTAATTCCCCCGTAAGCAGGTTAATACCACCTGTCAGAACGTTTTAGCAAGGGAGCGCTATGAAACCCTCCCCCACCCCCCCAACTTATGGACTTTGGTCTCTTGTGTAATTATTTGGGGCGATGGAGTTGTGATGAGTTGTGATGGAGACGGTGTCACCCTTTCCCTGCCCACTGGATTGCTGATTGCCATTAGCGCATCTTGTGATCGTCAGTGTTGCCCATGTTGGAGCCAGAGCTGGGGTCCTGCTGTCGCCTGGGCTGTGCCACACACACACACACACAAAAAAAAGAAGACCACAGTTATAAGTAGCTTGTAGTTTAAGGATTTGACCTATATATTCTCTAACACTCTCGAGAGATGGCGAAATAATACGATATTCTTCAGGGGGGAAAAACAGAAGAACAATCAGCTTGTTGTTGTGTCTTGATCAGAAAACACTGAGCTATATTAAGCTGAGCAGACACTAGTCTATTATAGACACTAGAGCAAATATAGCTTTAATTACACCTTAAACATGAACAGAGCTGTTATCATGGACATGACGGAACACTCACTACCTCTGGCTTTCACTCGTTTCACACATTTACGGGTTACAGTACAAGGCAGCTGCTTTCTGTTAGCTAGGTGTTAACTTATTTTCATATTATTAAATGTGAATGGATTATTAAATTCAGTTTAGTAATATCTATTAGACAAGAAATCACTTTATCTAAATTAGTCAGCAATTACTAATGCTAAATCAATGTTGTGCCATTTATACAATACAACATGATGAAACTGCATGTGCTTTATTAACAGTACAGTGCTCTAATAAGCATATTATTCCGCCCAATGATTCAGCTACATGTAGGAAGCAGAATAAAAGAATATTCATCTATTATAACATCTCACGTTAAAATCTGCACAAGCCAAAACCTAAAATCAAACATGTACATACAGTACTGAATGACCTCAAAAAAGAGCCTAATTAAATTTTCCTTCTTTTGACATGCAACACAGAACAGCAGGGGGCAGCAGAGTTCAGCTCTGCAACAGACTCTAAAAACAGAGCTCCTTTTTTTGTTTGATGGACAGACATTAGTCTTCAAATCATTTAAAAATAAAAAGATGACTGCTGCCCTGTATCACAGATACATATGTTTATGTGCATATGCCTAAATCTCTCCCAACATAGATGTTGAGACATGGGGGCAGACGATCAGGCAGACGGCAAGGAGGAGAGGCAGACATAGAGGCAGACATCGTGTGAGCTCATCGTCCACCTGACTAACCGTTATAGTAGCATCTAAGCCTGGAGCTGATCTAAACTTTTATTTCTCAACCTCTGTGTGTAAAACTTTAGCTGTAAACAATAAACCATGCGGCCCTCCGTAATGTTTTTATACGATCATACAGGGGTATGAGGATGAATCAGCAGTAGCTCAAACCCATTACGCCTTTTTTCATTGCCTTTTTCCACTGCCATTACTCACTCATGCTGCGGTTAGTGAAAGCAAAATGAGGAGAAGTTTGAATTCGAAGAGCTTTGAGTTTCTAAATGCATTACATAAACCTTGTAATCTCTGTGCCCTTTAAATAGAAATTAAAAGTTAAACATTTAAATTGTACAAAAAACAGCATGTCACTCAAACCTTGGAATACTGACAAAGCTCTTAACACCAAATGTAATGCGACTCCAAGACTGGGGTTTACCTGACCAAGAACGATAAGGTTTTTGCCCTCAGCACAACAAACCACAATACTTATGAGCGATCTGGAAATGTATTACGTATTAGCCATGCAAACTGCAAAACACATTACAGCTAATACTGCATTCCTGCTGCCTCTAAGTGGTAATTAGCATCAATTCCGACCTCATGTACCTCTTCATGACAGAGTGTCTCTTGTTTGTTTTGTCATTTAAAGCTCACAAAAAGCTAATTTAACTGCATTTGAACAGTTACAGGCCTGAGTGGCTATTAGTACTGTTCTTCTGTAGTCCACAGCGTACAATAATAACTAATGATAGCAAGAATCTAATCAGGTAATATCAGTGATAACTATAATGTCAGAACAGTAATTATGATGAGTGTTAAAGATTTAATCCACCTTCGTGTCTGTATTCTAACTCATCTAAAGTCAGAAGAAGTGCTGTAAAGTAAATTAAGCAGACAGACAGGGTGTGACATCACAACCAAAATCGGAAAAGAACTGGCAGTTGAAGGCTTCCCCAAGTTGACAAGTCGGAATTCTGTGTATTTTACCAGCACCAGGCAGGGATTACAAGTAATGCAGCATAAACTCTGGGATAAGTAAGTGTGTGTGTGTGTGTGTGTGTGTGTATGTGTGTGTGTGTTTGTGTGTGCGTGTGTGGGTTTGTGTAAGACTACGTGTGTCCATATCGAGAAAAAACAATATTGATCATATGGAGCCAAGCAGGAGTGTTTGCCTGTACCACAAGTCAATAAAGCTTAGATTAAGCTGGGCGAGACAGCACTCCTAATGAAGATGATCAATACTAATGATATATTAATACTTTCTGGGCCGGAGCATCAGTCATGCGCTAATCCCACCTGCAGTAAAGGCCGAAAGTTGGATGAAAAATGGCCCATCTATTCTCCATCCATCAGACAGAAGGCCATTAAACTCCATCCCCCCAAATCATACATCTCTGTGGTGGGACCACACACTTATATGCTTGCACACACACGCACACACCCATTGCTGTAAATATTACACATATGCAAACAGAAAAGTGAGCCTCTATCTCTCTCTCTCACACACACACACACACACACACACACACTAAACATCACCTCAGTCATCTCTGGGACTCTGTTTACTCTAAAAACACGTGTTCTCATTTACAAAGAAAACCTTGCCTTCTTTCTCAGATAATATAGTGGCCAGATTCGAACCAGTATTTCCTTTTCCAGAATAAATAGAAAATAGGGATAGGGACCTGGAAAGTCGAGAAAAACTCCACAGCCACAGTCTAAAAAGAACCTTCAAGAACCAAAGATGTCATTTTGCTGGTTGGATGAGAAAGTGTTAACTAAAGTTTAATTAAATGGGAGCAGAGATTATGGATTGCCTGGATGTCATGGATAAGAATTTTTGATTTTTATCCCCACTAAAAATGCATTAAAAATTATATTAAATGATCGATTTTCACTAGAAGGATCGGCCCGAATGTGCCAGAATTCTAACATAACAGCGGAATATATTATAATATACAGTATACAGTGTGAGATTTATTCACGTTATATTTTAATAGCTTGTTTAAATGGCGCCATAGTAAATACTCTAAAAATCCAACCAAAGAAAACAAGGTATGTGAATCAAGAAATGCGTATTAGTAACTGTTTAGTGACCTGCAAAATGCTGAAAATTACCAGATCTTTTTCTTTTTCTTTTTCAGAAAATGCCAAATTCTTCATTACACAAATTAGGTAAATTAGGAACCGAGTGTATTGAAAATGACCTTAAATTGAATTTTTTTTCCTTTATTTATCCATTATACCATACAACATTGATGCAAAGTACAGAGAATAACTTGGTTTGATCGATGATCAGCACTTAAGATCATCACTTATAAACTTAATCTGGTGTAACTAATTACCTCCTGGATCTCACACTAAGAGAACTGGCTTCCACCTGTGATCGGTTGTAATTATTTTGATTAGTTTATAATAAACACATCAAATCCTTGGACATGCCAGTGCTTGACTGTGCATCTCAAAGCAAACAATCTTCTACGGGTGGAATGGCACTTACAAAAGAACTCAGCGAACTCAGCTGTTCAAACTGGGTGGAAGAGTGAGGAGGAAACTGAACAGAGAAGTTAAGTGGAGTCACATGATGTTAGGGTGAATAGTGGTTATTGTGTGCATGTGACAACATCACAAGTGTTCCACAAATATGCAATGTAAAATAAAAAAAAATAAAAAAGGCACTTCTCAAGAAATCTTGTATTAGATCTTATTTGAGCCAAGCTCACCATCCATCGAACACCATGCTGACTATAAAGCACAGTGCTGGTGGCATCATATTGTGAGTTGGATGTCCTTGCATGGCCTGGTCAATGTTCAGACACTAACCCTATTGAAATCTGTAGGGTCACTTCAAAGATTGCAGACATCCATCCATAAAGGGAATTTATTCTTTCTTACCCCTAATTCTTGTTTTCTTTTTAAATTATTTTTCTTTTGCTTGGATGTTATAAGATCAAATAAACAAATAAAGCAGAAGAACAACATTTTGGCACGATATACAGTGCTATAATGCACTATAATTGAGAGGACATGAAGTTAGTTGGTGTGAGAGAAGAGGATGCAGAGGATAGGGTTAGATGGAGGCAGATGATTCACTGTGGCGACCCCTGAACGGGAACAGCCGAAAGACAAAGCAGAAGAAGATACAGTGCATTTCAGAAAATTAGAATACCATGAAACAATTTCATAATTTCAGTTAAAAAAGTGAAACTCATATTTCAGATTCATTACATGTCCAGCAAAATATTTCAAGACGTTTTTGTTCCACTTGTGATGATTACAGCTTAAAGCTGATGAACTCCAGTATCTCAAAGTATAAGAATATTTCCTAAGATTAATCAAGAAAGAATTTATAATATAGAAATTAAAAATTAAATTCTGTTTATTTGTGCGGCCAATCCTTGGTCGGGCTCCTTCAGCACGAATAACCTCGCCAATGCGGCATGGCAGGTGATCTGCCTGCGACATATAGATTTTCTCTGATGGTCAGATCAGGCGAGTTGGCTGGCGAGTCAAGCACAGTAAAATCACGGTCAGCAAACCAGTTACCGATCGTACTGGCACTGTGCTAAGTCCTGCAGAAAAATTTAATCTGCATCATCATAAAGCTTGTCAGTAGACAAAATCATGAAGTGCTCAAAAATCTCCTTGTAGATGGCTGTATTTATTTGAACTTGAAAAAACTAAGTGGACGAACACCAGCAGGTGACATGGCTCCCCAAATCATCACAGACTGTGAAAGCGACTTGGATTCTTTTACTCTCCACTCTTCCTCCAGATTCTGGGAGCTTGATTTTCAAATGAAACTCAAAATTTACTTTAATCTAAAATAAGGAATTTGGACCATTGAGCAGCAGCCCAGTCCTTTTTCTACTTAGCCCAAATAAGACAATTCTGACATTCTGGGTCGGGAGCGGCTTGATACTAGGAATGCAACAGTTGTAGCCCATTTCCTTAAGCCATCTGAGCACGGTGGCATTTGAGGCACTGACTCCAGCCTCAATCCGCTCCTTGTTCTTGAATTGGCTTTTCTTGACAATCTTTTTAATGCTCCAGTCATGTTGCTTGTGCACCTTTTCACATCACATTTTCCCTTCCACTCAACTCTCCATGAACATACTTGTAAGAAGAGGGTGTCGATGATCATATTTTTGACAGCTGTTAAGTTAGCAGTCTTCCCCAATGCGTTTATTCATCTAGACTGAGAGACACACAGTGTCTAAAATATTTTCCTTTACTTGTAATGGATCCAGAATATACGAGAGTTTCACTTTTTAAATGAAATTCCAAAAAAAAAACTTTTTCACAATATTTTTTCGTACAGTAATTATGTTTTTTAGTTAATACTAGCACTGGCTGTGAGTCTTTATCTATAATCTTTACACCTTCCCTTTTTAAATCATTTTAAGCATCATTAGGATCAGTGAGGGAGAAGATAACAAGGTGCACAAATATTTAGCTTTCCCAGCTTAATTGCTCTGCTGTTTCATTTTGTTCGTTCTGTAGCAACAATAGTAATCTAACTAGAGAGGTACATTTCCTGAAGAAAATGTGAGTGGTGCTTGCCGTGGCAAGTTAATATCATGCAAGCAACACACTAATCAGGTTAACACCATGCTAGCAACATGCTAATCATGTTAAGTGCAAAATGCGAATATAGTTAGCATGACGCTAGCAACATGCTAACATTCCTAGCACTCCAGCATTATGTCAGGGACATTCTAATGATGTTGCTAGAGACATGCTAACACGGTTAGCATAATGCTAGCAACATGCTAATCAGCTTAAACGCCATGGTAATTGCACTAGCATCACGCTAGGAACATTCTACACGTTTTTAGTGAAATGCCACAAAAATTAGCATAATGCTAGCGACATGCTAATAGCGTTAGCATCATGCTAGCGATGTGCTGATGTAATTAGCATAATGCTAACGACATGCTAATATCGTTAGCATAATGCTAGCAAAATGCTAATCGCGTTAGCATCATGCTAACAGCATGCTAATGAGGGCGCTAGGGGGCGTGGCCTATGAGCATGATGATAAATGCAAAAGAGTGATTGGTTGCCTGAGTTAGCATCATTAGGATCAGGGAGGGAGAAGATAACAAGGTGCACAAATAAAAAAATTATAATAAAAAAACAAGGTGCACTAATATTTCGCTTTCCCAGTTTAATTGCTCTGCTGTTTCATTTTGTAGCAACAATAGTAATCTAATTATAATAAAGCATATGTGTTCAATAGGTTTTGACCTGCATGTAAGGATGTAAGGATCATGACTGAGGTATTTCAGTAGAATATAACCCAGAAAGCGCAGAAACACATATTAAGCATGAATACACAGACCAAGCTGCTCTGACGCATGCACACGCTCCAACACAACTTCTGTAAAAAAAGACAAACCCATGCAGTCTCACACATCAATGCACACACACGCACCCACACACACGCATGCACACACACACACACACACACACACACGCACTTACAGGCACAGACATGGTTTAGTGCATGACACAGGGATAGAGAGAAGCAGAAGAGACAGACCCTGGTCCGTGAATGCCATCAGTCCCAGATTTTTGATGCCACAGGGTCCTAAAAAACACAATTTGGTTTTCATCTTAGGAGCGCAGTTTGGATCGACTTCAGAATGATTCTGTACTAAGCAAAGATTCTGCATGCACTGAGCCACAAATCAACAATTAAAGCACATGTATTACACATTCACACACACTTAACCCTAGTAACAACTCAGCTGCATTTTAGCATATACTCATTTATTTCTGTTAATTACAGAAGTAACAATTAGCTCTAAGCATCATGTTAGTGGCTGTAATGAAGATGCTAGCAGAATAAGTATAACTGCAGGACAATAGAAAATACAGCGAGCAACAGCACACATAAAGAAGACACACAGCACATCCACCTGGTCATACACACCAACAGGGTTGCCTTTTTGTCCCACCACATTTCTACATAGACAGAATATGCTGTTGTGTATGCATGCACTAATCTGTCAGCCACGCACATTCACCACTGCCACACACAAACACACCCACTCACCTCCAGGTCTTCACGGTGCGAACGATCCCTGTCCTCGAAATCACGAGTCCTCCTGCGAGCCTCCTCAAAGGCAGCCTGCGCGAGAGCGTCCTCGTGCTTCACACACACACACGCACACACAGGGGGTATACCATATACTGTCAATGCAGATGGAATCAGACAAATTGAAATGTTTTATTGAAAAGTAAGAGGTTGATAGGGTGCTATGTGTCCTGGGTATACCTGTGCTCTTTCGTCATCATATTCCAAACAACCCATCCCATCCAGACGGGTCAGATCAATCCAGCCTCTCCATATCACACACACTCCATTTAATATCATCGGGGCCTTAAGGTACACCTGTGCACACACACACAAAGACACACACAACATAGTTCTAATAAATGCATGCAAAAGCACATGTATACAGACGGACTGTTAAAAACAAACCACCGATGTGGCCAAGATATTAGAATCTGTAAAGTCTTAATGTGAACACCAGACTATACATTTACAAAAATACGCCAAACACAAAACCCACGAGTATAAGTGGGTTTTTTTGCGTATCAACTGGAACTCAATTTCAATTAAAGGGGAATAAATTATTATGCAAACATGTACCCAACGGATGTCCTTCCTTTATGTTGGAACCAACTACTTTAAAATTTGTACGGGCAAATAAAAATGCCGCACTGCGTCATGTCCGGGCACACAATGGCCCATTTGAATTGGAAAATATGTGGCCCAGTCTTAAAAGCTTTGTCAAAGAAAATATGAGGACATGCTTTAAGATGCATATATAATGCCCCCTTTTTTTTTTTTGGCCCCAACCTCATGCTCTGTGGTGAACTTCCTGTGATGAAACTGTTTATTTTTAGAGGCTAGCGTAGTGAGAGGAAAGACTACACTGACGCTCTCTTAGCAGACATGAGCAAAGCCAAGTCTGAATTTATTTATACTGATCAGGGGCAACGGTACGCCGGGGTACATGATTACATCCATATGTGTGTATGGAGGGGAAATGGAGTGTGTGTGTGTGTGGGGGGGGGGGGGGCTTTGTGTGTTTGTGTGAGTGTGTATGAAAGAGAGAGAGAGAGAGAGAGAGAGAGAGAGAGC
>JAOTQY010000034.1:21474897-21485008 GCA_026413445.1 Dolichallabes microphthalmus
GATTAATTACTCTTTCCATCTCTTTTCCTTCGCCGCTAATAGCAGCACCCGCCATTTCCGCATTACTGGATCTGTAGAAATCCACATCTGTCCCTGTCAAGTATGGTATCTGATATCAAAACATTAGCAGTGGGGACAGGGTTGGCACCGGTCTGCAGGCCCCATAAACAAGCTGCGATGCACTGTGTGTTCTGACACCTTTCTATAGCAGCCAGCATTAACTCTTTCAGTAATTTTTGCTCCTGTGACTCCTCAGTGAAATTGGCGCAGACAGGCTAGCCCTCCCTCCCCACGTGCATCAATGAGCCTTGGGCACCCATGACCCTGTCTCCGGTTCACTGGTTGACATTTGACCGGTTTGATAGCTGTAAACCTCTGTATGCTGGGAAAACCCTGCAAGACCTACTGTTTTAGAGATGCTCTGACAGTTATATAGCCAACACAATCCTTTATCACAAAAACCCTCGTCATCGCTTAGATTCTTGTTTGCCCATTTTTCTTGTTTCCAACACATCACCCATCGAGAGCTGGCTGTTCACTTGCTGCTTAGTATTTGTCAACCCTTGACACCTGCAACTGAAATAGGATAATCAGTGTTATTCATTTTACCTTTTTTTTTTTCTTGGCTGGTCAGTGAATGTGTGTAAAAATACCTGACAGTTTTCACCATGTGAGCAAAACAGCCCATTTCACCATAAGGGAAACTGTTTGCAGTAACCAAACCTGCAACTTTTATAAAAATAAATAAATAAATAAATACAGGTCATCATTACTGTGGTTATGGAGTATTAATAATTTAGTTACTGTATAAATTAGGGTCATCAAAAAAATACTATGATGTTTTCTAATTTGAAAATGCCTCAAGTTGCATCAGGGTTTTTATTTGTGATATAACTAGTGCCTCTCTCTCTCTCTCTCGCTGTGTGCATGTAGCTATCTGGAGGATGCGATGATGAACCTAGATCATGGTGACCCAGTCACCAGGGACCACATGAGTGCCGTGCTGTCACAAGTGCGTCAGAGGCTGTGCCAGTTCCTGCAACAGGACCCTCACAGCTCCCTCAGCAAGCGTGCCCGCCGCCTCCTGATGATGCTGCAGGGTCTTGTTAACCACTAACACACTCCGTTTCTGCTCTCCACTCACCCATCTGCAGTCTTATTGACTCTCCCGCACTAGACCCACCCCCCAGTTTGCCTGTACATATCACTATGCTCTGCACAAATGATCCTCAGCGGGTTGCATGATGGGAGTTGTAGTCCAGACAATGACTGTAATTTTCTTTACAACAGCACTACATGTCCCATCATGCCCTCTGAGATATATTAGATATAGTATGTGAAATTCTTGAGCCATTGTTGCTGTTTGGTCTATTATTGTTTCTGATAATAAGGAAATAATTTGGACAGCTTTTGTCCTGTCGTTCTTGCAATGTGAGACTCAGCCTCTGATTTTTTTTTGTGTTAAACAACTTGTAATTTCATAATCAGTCAATAGTTATAGTTTTCAGGAGAAGCTACTACATCTGGATATTACCAACATCGAACTGCTGGACTCATAATTCATGCAACCCATGCATCGGGATTGGTCTACAGATGGTTTCTGAAAGTTCACATCCATCATATTTAAAGGAAGGAAAAAAAGGGAGTACTTAGTTTGGTTTATGTATGAGCTCTCAGTTGTTACACTGACAGTTTTGACTTTATAAAAGTGTAGTGCTCCTGTTAGGGCTCCAGGGGGCAGGAATTTATATGGCTTCCTTGTGCATTTATACCCATCTGCTTATTTGCTTGTCATTTGTATGTTTGTTTTTTCCCTCCCCAACCCTGAACAGAAGTACCGTTTCCTTCACTTCTATCTTAAATTTAGTTCTGCCCACTTTTGCTTGAAAATTGTTGTGCAAGCTGGTTGAAACCTGAAGCTTGGTTATGTTCTGCTCAGTTTGAAATAAAACAAAGAATTGAGATAAATCTAAAATATGGGCAAAAATACAGTGTCACATTGTACAGAAATTTGATGATCTCGTTAGAGCAAGGACACGTTTACAGAAAGTGCCTTATTAGACACGGCTAATCTGCTTCTGGATCCCCACCAGATGGGCTGTATAGATTTTTGTGTGAGCTGATTGTCTGCTCCTTAAACGATTATCTTTTTTTGCCATTGGGGAGGGATAGAAATGTATATGGGCACCAGATGGTTTACTGAGATTTTGTTAAATATACTCTAAGAAGTTGGTAGTAGTTAGGTTTTTCCCTGAATCTAAAATTTTTTTTAGGTGACCGATGTGCAGAAGAAACATTCTAATAGGATGACCGTTGTTGGGGGTATTTACGACTACACAGAAGACTGTAGACCTTTTATTTTTGATTAGCATGTTGCATTTTTTTTTCTTTCTTTCTTTTGTTTATTTGCCATTCAGGGCCCTCATTATTGTAACTAGATCTCGAAGTACATAAGTCACCATAGTTAATTGCTGTTTTATTACTGAACACAGTAAGCACTGGGGAGAAACAAATGGGGCTACGCTAAGCTGAAAATACTTGCATGCTGCTTAGAAAAGCTGCGTGTATATTCGGTATAAGATGCCTGTTCAAGCTTGCTAATTCCCATCAGTCTTGGGTGTCTGATATGCCAGCACCCGAAGACCTATATTAATCTCATTTGATACTCCCACCCCATCCCCATTAAAATTGTTCATATGTAGCTTTTTTCCCCTTCATTTCTTCAACAGGTGCTCTGTGCTTGAGTAGTTTGTTTCTGTGTAAGTTTTCAGCTACAACTAAACTAATATTTATCTTGTACCGCAGTTGTAGGAAGGTGAATACACAAATAGTTTTGATATTCTTGAGTACTGTTTGAGTTGAATACTGATCAGGGTTATGTATCAGAATCATACAGACATGAATGTCAGAACCTTGCACATAAATGCTCTGTTAAATAACTTGTTTTTTCCAAGTTTGCATTTAAGATCTAGCTCATTTCATTTATGACAAATATCGATCATTTATAAAGTTGTGTTTTTCCCAATTGTTTTGGATTGTGTTCTGTTGTGCTTGATTTTTGTTGTATATTTTACATCTACTTCTTTTACCCTAGATGTTTTGGAATAAAAAACAAAATACTTTGTTCAGTTATATGCTCAGTTTGATCGTTTGCCTAAAAGTTATTTATCTTTAATCAAAAATGGACTAGTAAAGACAAGACATCTGTTTTCTGCTGTCAGTAGAACCATTTTATTCTGATTTATGGAAACATAGCTGGTAAAACCATGTTGTAAATAATCTATGAACTGGGGTGACAAAGTGAGATCATCTTCAAAATCTTGAGTTAAAAAAAATAATTGTGTGCTTAAATCGAATACTGTGACAACTTTGGCCATCACAGCATTCACAGCTAATGTTTGGGATTTGTTGAAGTAACTGTCCCACAGTTCCCTGAAGATAGTAACCTAATAGCTAATTAATTAAAACCAGATTCCCAGCACAGTCTGATTCACACATTTTATTTTATTTCATTTCCTTACACCATGTGCAGGCAATTAGCTTACTCGCTGCTAATCTTTTGACAAACTTTATGTTTAGGAGTGATACTAGATGGTTCTTAGCCACAGTTTCTGGCTCGCTGTTTGCATCATGGATTGTTTAATTCTTTCAACCTCAAGTGTTTGATCTATACACTGACGGAGAAACAACCATGGACATTTGGTCTTTCAAGATGCACAATTGCAACACGTCCAACACAGTGCTGTCTGTTCAGATACTGAAGAAGTCTTGAGTCGAGCCGCCAGGCTCAGCGTCATAGATCTTTCTGTACTGACTAAAAGTGTAACTTTATTTGTATTAAACTTTCAAGGTAATTCCCTTAAATAAAAGTAGAAGCATTTGTGTGATTTGCCGGCCACTTAGCGAAAATGTGTACGAAATATCACTATGTGGACTGTTCAATTGGATACCTGACAAAAAATATTGGGTTAATGTTCTCTAGTTCTAACATTTTGAGACATCTTACATGTCTGATCCCACTATTGTCATAAATTTAATTATTTAAATATTAGGCACGTTAAGTACATGCATATTATTAAATATTGCTTGATTCACAGACTACTAGGGTTGACATCAAATCAAAGCTCAGTCATGTGCACAGGATGTCTAATTCATGAATGACAAGTCATCTTTTATCAACTATTTACAGATTATTTCACTTATAATCCACTATATCACAATTCCAATGGAATGATAATTTGCATACGCTCAGATGACTGTGCCTATAAACAGCTTAAAAAATTACACCATAGCAACATGCAGCTGTCATGCAACTAGGAAAGTGTTCTGGATCCTAGAGATAAACATACATTGGAATAAAAACTACAAATCAATCCCATAAAAGCAGCAATGGACCTTGTGAAGACACTAGGGAGAACAGGTAGAAAAGTACCTATGTATACAGTAAAATGAGACCGATATTGATGCAACCAGAAAGGCTGCTCAGCAAGAAAGAAGCCACTACTCTGAAACAAAAAATAAGAAAAAGTATGGTTTGCAGCTTCACATGGGGAACAATGATCTTTCTAGAGCAATGTTTTCTGATCTGATGAAACTAACATTTAACCGTTGGATCATAATGACCATCGTTATGTCTGAAGAACAAGGGCGAGGCTTGCAAGCCAATCAATACCATCCCAACCATGAAGCATGGGGGTGGCAGCATTATGTTGTAGAGGTGCTTTGCTGCCGGAGAGACTGGTGTACTACACAAAATAGGTGGCATAATGAGGAAGGAAGATTATATGGATATATTGAAGCAAGACTTCAGTCAGGAAGCTTGGTCGCGAATTGGCCTTCCAAAGGAACAGTGACCCAAAGTGACTTCCAACGTCGTGGCACAACAAAGTGGAGATATTGGAGTAATCATCAAAAGCCCTGAACTCAATCCAAAAGAAAATTTGTGGGCCAAACTGAAGCATGTATGAGCAAGGAGGCCTAGAATACTGTCTCACTTACACCACTTCTGTCAGATGGATGGGCTAGATTTCCAGCAACTTCTTGTAAGAAGCTTGTTGAAACATTTGGCCCAAGTTAAACAATTTAAAGGCAATGCTACCTTTCACGTTGTTAAAATAAAGCAGTGATACTGTAAGAGGGGCTTTGAACCATAAGTGGAGTCTCTAGTCTCACAATCCTTACTGACCAAAGGCAGGGCATGTCTACTAGGATTAAATGCCAGGAATTGTGAAAAAGTTAAAAAAAAAAAAAAAGCATGTGCATTGTTATTGTGTCCAGCAGTCCTGTACAGTTAACAAAGATGTTAGTGTTTTAAATGTTGTAAGTGTTCCTATTGAGGTTATTGAGCTGCCTAATGGCTTGCAGGGAAAAACCCTGAATCCTGAAAAGCTCATAGTTCTTAAGGTGGATGAGAGAGATATTGTTGGTCAATTGGGACATTCAGTGGCTGAATAACTCCCCTGCAGTGTGTATGTGTGTGTGTGTGTGTGTGTGTGTCATCCTCTGAGCTGTTCTCACCATTCCTCTGCAGTACCTTATGATTTTGCTGAGGGAATCCTCCATTACCAGGAGATCATGCAGTCTGTAAGCATGGACTCCAAACAGCACCTGTAGAAATCACCAGAGTCTCTGAGCCTTTAAAACATTCTAATTCTAATTAAAAGTAAAATGTGCGTCACTAAGAAGTAAATTGATTCATTCAAACCAACATTTAGTTTGCAGTACGTTTTGTACTTGTTTTTTTTTTTTTTTCTTCAGCAGGAAGGGATTTGCTAGGGAGGAATTTCTAAGTATTCTTGCAAACTCTCTTTGTCAATGTTTAAATTGAAAACTCAAAAGGATTTATTAAAACAAAGTGCATGTTTTGAAATAGACTTCCAAAAGACCTAACATGGTTATAAGAGCTACTGAGCTCTTTTCAGCTGGTTACGACGCTTTGCAGCTCACGCACAGAGCCAACGACGGATTACATGTGTAATGACGCATCTGTGACGTGCGGAGATGCCCATGTAAATACCCACACTACCTTACTAAATAGCATGCCAAATCAGCCGGCATCTGCGGCGGTGTACTTGCTTGGCACAGGCTACTATGTAGTGCGCTAGTAGCTATGCGGTTCTTGGACGGACGTACGCACTGTCCCCGCCCACTTTACTACAGACGCACGCGCGGATTCGCCTCGCGCAGCGGAGTCTCGCGGCTGCAGGTGGCGCGGGAAAACTCTGCGCTCCGTTAAAACACCAATTCAAACCCGCAGCCGGAGTGTGTGTGTGCGCGCGCGTGTGTTTCCTCTTTCTTCAGGATCTTTTCAGAATGACATCCCTGGGTAGCGTCTGCTTCCTCTTGCCTGTTGCTTTCCATCTCTGTAAGTCTTGTCATGACATTATGCCTAGTGAGATACACTAAGCCTGTGAGAACAGTTCTGACGGCTGTAATTGATTTGACTGATTTATGCATTTATTCCTAACTTATGACAACACTGTTTGTGGTTTTTGTTGTATTTTTAAAGGAAGCGGTTGTAATGGAAGATCAGGACAAACTTAACATCATGTCGAAACCGCTTAGACTATGTGTTTCTATCATTTCGCTAAAACAAAAAAACGGTTCTGTCTCTTTGTTAAGATGTATAATCTTTTATGGAAATTGTAGTAATCTACAACATTTACAACATATCATATACAGTATTGGCGCGTGTCTGTGAAACCCGCTGGTTCACACGGTTAATTCGCGCTCGCGCTGCTCACGCGCTCCCGGTGTTCATCGCTCCGTATTGTTAGTATGGCTTTTTATTTTACGCAAAATTGAGCAAACCGGTACACATGTACAACAGTGTCAGTAAAAACCCCGTGCTGTAATTACAACACGTCCCAAAAAATAAAATAAAAATAAAATAAAATGTGTCGCTGAACAACCGGCGCATGCGCCCTCTTATTCTGGTTATCCACGATAATCACTACCGTGCACACTTTTCTCCATCGGCATGTTTAATAAAAGCCGTTCTGAAATAAAGTTGATCGCGTGATTGCGTCCGCGCGAAACATTCCCGCTTTATGCACGCGTCGTAACTGATGCGCGTGAAGAAGAAAAAAAGAAGAAAAAAAACAGTTCAGGTGTTCTCCGAAGGTTATGAAAAGGCCCGGATGTTGCCGAACCGTTTGCCGCGCGCGTGTTAACGCGTCGCCAAGGTTTGCGTTGATGTAATTGTTCCTCAGAGGACTGTGTGTGTGTGTGTGTGTGTGTGTGGAAAGGGGAAAGCAGAGAAATATATAATGAACGTTGCGCATCTGTTCTGCTCTCCTCTGGGACTTCCAGCTGTGCTCCGTAACGCCGGAGTCGTGTGTGTGTGTGTGTGTGTGTTTGTGAAACCATAACGCGGCTGCTCTACCTACTGCTGTGCGCTTTTACATACAGATATGTGGAAAGAATGATGAGATGCTGATCAGTAAGCAGGACATTCCTGAGGAATTCTGTGTTGCACCAATAAAATATAGCTAACTCCTCTAAAACATTATCTTACAATTGAAATCATTTCAAATTTGCCTACTTTTACCTTTTATTTTCTAAATAGCACCTGCACATCTGAATGAGGGTTTCGAGGCACAGACTGTAGGAAATGTAACTTGAGGACACTGATTTGCGAGCCTCCCCCCCCCTATCCCTTGCTCTGGTGACAGTTCCAGTTTTGGAAAACAATCGACTTTTGTGTTTTTTTTTCTTTCTTTAGGCTTCTCATTTTATGCACAAGTCTGTGGATAGCAATTTATGCACCAGCTGTTCAGCAGTCTCCCAGTCTGTTAGCGATCTCATTTTAGCTGCATTCATTTTTCAATGCGTTTCTTTGTAACAAAACTTAAATATAGCGGTTTTATGAGTTTGACGCATTGTGGTTTACCTGCAGGCACTTCAAAATACTGTATGACCCCTGAGGTGTTTGCATCCTAAAAGTGTAGGATTTGATCTGTGGAAAATTGGGTTTCGGAATGTATCTAGGCATTTTAAAGCTTCGAGTCTGGACTGATTTTTGTGAAGACCAAAAGATATTGGAAGCATTTTCAAGTATCAATAATCAGAAATAAATTCAGTATGTTGAAAATATAAATGCAAACTGATAGCTAATTTGAAATAACAAAGAAAAACATACATAACTGTTTTGCCATGAATAGGGATAGTTCTTGTCACTTACAGTAGCATTTTTGTCACTGACCATCTGTTAGTGAACCTGCCCCTAGCTAACACAAACACACACACACACACACACACTAGCACTGTATTCTTTTTGCACAAATGGTGAGTGACAGGAGTTAGCATTTTTGCTAGACAGCTGATGTGGTGTCATCATTGATATAATGAGCAGTTAAAAACATGGAGGGTAAAGTAAATTTTTATCTAGTTTACAACATTTATGTTGTAAAAATGATGTAAATTTCACCAACATTTGTTCCTTGCTGCAGTGGTGTTTACAGGCTAATGTGAAGGTCATCACTAGCTTTTTAAACCAGCTGAAAGACTGAGCAGCAAACAAGCTCACATTACCAAAACCTACAAAATACACTCCTACTTCCCTCACAGTATGTTTAATTTATGAGTCAAATTATCAATATTTATACTTATAATTCATACATTTGTTTAAAAACAAAATAATTGTAAGACATGCACTGGTGTTCTTACTCTCTTTTCTCACCATTGTTGTCAGGTTATTTATGTTGCCAGGGAAACACCATTGCCAATCACTGTACTGTCTGATACACACAGAAAAAAGGGGAATGTTGCATAGCATTGAAAAAAAAATGCAGTTTAAGGTATTCATTTAATGATCTAGGATAGTACGTAACAGTATTATAAACCTATTTTAACATGGATATTTCTATTTATTTAATATTTTAAAATGTTTCCAAAATCTTTAAAGTAAGCTGAGCCAATCCCCCATCCGCAATACTCCTACACAAATACAAAAAGCTCATGACCTTACTCAGTTCTGTTCACATCTACACAATGAAGTGAAAAGCATTTAATGCAGCTTTAAGCAAAAAATAAATAAATAAATAAATAACTGTGAAATAAATGTTAAAACACTGTGGCATGCAAAAGTTTGGGCAGCCTAGGCAAAACGTATCTTACTATGGGAGTAAAAGAGATAAAGATGCCTAATTTTCTTCTCTTGCAGTTTCAAAACAGCAACAAAAAAAAAAGGAAAAGGGCCCAAAGCAAACGTTTGGTCACCCTGCATGGTCAGTATTTAGGGATTAAAGCCATTCCATTCTTTTTAGTAGGATTTTTGTCTATTATTCCTTGCACAAGATATTTAATCCATTCTTAGATTATTTTGAATCCACTGCTCTTTTGAGGTCCATATTTCAATGATGTTTAGGTCAGCTGGCTGTGAGAGCCATACATACACTACCGTTCAAAAGTTTTAGAACACTTGCAAATTTCTTTATTTGTAATTTTTTTTGGCCTCCGAGTGGCGCAGTAGGTAAAAAGCGTTCGCCCTATCATCTGGGGATCGCAGGTTCGAACCCTGGGTGATGCTGTTTTCCTCTCACAGCCGGAGGCCTCGAGAGAGCTAAATTGGCCGAGCTCTCTCTGCGCGGAGGGATGAGAGGTATTAGTGCTCCCACATTAATTGCGCGACTCTACGCCATTCGGGGCGTCTGCGAGCTCGTGCAAGCGGAGGGAGCGGATAGCGCTGTCCTCGAGTGTGTTGCGACGCCCCCAACGGTGCGTGAGTGAGCAGTTTGAAAAGATGAGGTCAGCTGGCGTCACGTAGTTCGGAGGAAACACGTGATAGTCTTCGGCCCTCCCGGCTGAGTGGTAGTAAGCAGCCTTAATGTGGGAGCCCCCTAGTGACAGGGAGGAATTGGACACGACTAGATTGGGGAGAAAATCGGGGGAAAAGAATTGGACAGACTAAATCTATAAAAATAAATAAATAAAAATTCTTTTGTTTTTGTTTAGTGATTTATTTTCTACATTCTACAACAATACTGGAGATTTAAAAACTATAAAATAACACATATGGGATTAGGTAATTACGCAACAACAAGGAAAAACAACAGTTAGTTGTTATTTTAAGACACAGAGGTCGGCCTTTCTGTAATAGTTCTTGCAAGAA
>JAOTQY010000034.1:22260898-22275518 GCA_026413445.1 Dolichallabes microphthalmus
AAGAAAAGAAAAGAAAATATATAGAATGGATATGAAAGCAAGAACCATCAAATGTCAGAAACATAAATGTCGACTCCATTTTTAATCCATTCTCAAAGGAAGGAAAGGTGACCCACTTATAAAAAAAACAAAAATAACCAAATCTTATTCGCAACTCAAAAAAAAAATTAATAAATAACAAAAAAGTCAGGCATCCCCAGTAGAATTCCGACCAATACTTTCAGATTCTCTCTTTCTAACGGTCATTAAGCAATAAAGCAGGTCTGGTGCAGCGCGGCATCAAAGTTATCAAATGGGCCCTTCCCAGTAGATAGTCTGGCATTTAAGCGCGGCCACATGCCTGCTTCATTCCGCCCTAGATTCCAGGAAGTCATTATCCAAGAATGGGGGGGGGGGGGAATAGTTGTGCGTCGGTGTTTAGTTCCTAATTGAATTGCGAGATCAAGCTAAACAGCTGTCCCTTCTCGTCCTCCATCTCACAGCAGCGCTGGGATCACGCTGGTGAAAGGGACCAGTCAATATGAATTCAGCTGGTGTAATCACAGCACAGCCAGGCCAGCTCCGAGGCTATGGGACTGGATCTGTTCACTTTCACACTTATCCAAATCCTATAAGGGTGATCAATCTGCAGCGGATGGGAAAGAAAGCGGTGCTGAACTGAAGTGGGCAGACATGAAGGGACTTGTCGAGGTAAAGGGGTGCACCAAAGGCTCCGACTTGCTGAGCGAGTGAGTTATCTATAATCGACATCAAAGTATCTGCATCTCTTATCTGTCAGAGGCATCCAGGTCAGCTCTAAGTGATGAGCCTTTCCAGGAAAATGTGATCCAATTAAAAGCATGTCGTTTATAGAAGAA
The DNA here is from genome assembly GCA_026413445.1 of Dolichallabes microphthalmus. NCBI lineage: Eukaryota > Metazoa > Chordata > Actinopteri > Siluriformes > Clariidae > Dolichallabes > Dolichallabes microphthalmus. The sequence goes on from JAOTQY010000034.1 coordinate 22,261,756, forward strand.
GCTTCCAATAGACTGCTTCTTCATGTTTAGTAACCGGACACACAGGCACACACACACACACACACAGCCACCTCAACTGCTATATAACTGTGTTAAAAACAATCATATTATTACAATAATTTCATTAAAATACATTTTAAGTACAGAATTCATGTAAGGGGCAAAACGGTGTATAATCAAATTCACGAGTTCAAATTATTCTGTTAAAAATACTCAATTATAACTAATTACAGTCAATTTGAGGATGGTTACACTACAGCTGTGCCCCCTTATTACGAATTAATTTTTAAAAAATGAATTAAAGGGATATACACACAGTCAGAGGCAGATTGGGAAGTCCACGTACCCCGATGATGGCATTCAGCTCGGTCATTGTCACTTGCTTGGCACGTTCAACAGCCTGTGCAACCTGCTGTTGGTGCTGCAACACGCACAAATACACACAAAGTCAGACAGACCCAAAAGGCTCCACACGGCGCATGTGAAAACATTTTCGTAATGCATGCTATATTCAAATGCTCTTCGATGCAAAACGAGAGGACGTGTGCCTTGTATAATAAGGCACTGGATAATTATATGCAAAGTAAAAAAAGCAGATAAAGCCGCAGTTAAGAACGAATGCAAACTAGTGGTGCAGTATGGCTAGAGTCGTGGATCTATCTTTGTTTAAAATCATCATATTCGTTTTGGTAAACTAATGAGTTCAAGGTGTCCTGGGTTTAAATTCGATCCATCATCCACTATTATGTAACATATAAATACAGATGCTTTTTATACGTAAACACGAGCAGATAAACTTCTTAATTGCTTTCAAGTCGCTACATAACTAAACACATCAAGAACATAAATGTGTGCTAAGCACGAATACTTCTGATCTGACAAGTCATAATAAACAGCATAAAACTTACCTCTTGTGACAGAAAGGGCATGATCTGAACCAGAATTGCGTTAAGCCTTTTAGCAATCTCAGTCTGAAAGAGAGGGAGAGAAACAGAAACTGATGAGGCAATGGACCAGCACTGGAAAGTACAACACTGTTAAAGAGAAGGGGAAAAAAAAAAAAAAAAAGCTTGACTCAACCCCTTTTAGTGTTTACAACGATTAAGTCAATTACCATGGCAATCAGCGGCGCTTGACTCGGCACACTCCAAACAGCGTGATATTGACATGTGAAATATTTAAAGCATTAGGAGGGCCCAGGGGAGAGGGAGCACAGCTGCGATGAGTGTACACTCCAAACCGCACGGAAGCCAAAGCCACGTTAAGAGCACCATTACACTTCACCCGCTGCCGGCTTGGTAATACAGTGCGTTGCTGATGAGGACTTCCCTGCGACTCGCTATGCTATGTCAGATACATGTACTGCAACCCGGAAGTCATTCACAGGCGACGAGTGCTTGAGAGATGCGATTGTATTTGAGAGGGCGATAAGAAAACGCTTCAAGTTAAGCCTAGACTAGACTGGCTTACATACTGAAAAGCCACTTGTTGATGTTGGGAATTAAGATGAGGCTTTTGGCTGAGGATGGAAATGTCTGAGGCAGTCGGTAATGAGAGACGATGGATTAGAGCCAATTCTGTCAGTATTCTGGGCCCGATGCACCCCCCCACTACCCTCCTCCTTCATTTTCTCAGCACCCTCCTCAACTATACACACCCGACCTCCATTCTCTCTCCACCATCCTGGCCATCGTTGCCATGGCAACTGCGGCCGAGCGCCCCCGTCTCCTATTGCGCCCCAATCATTATGCAAATGCTACCTCGGCTTGACCGTAACAGCCTGTAAAATCATATTACAGGCACGCGGGCAGGTCATTAAATTGAATTTTCGGCCTGTCGATCAGATGAGCACCGTGCAGGAAAGGGGGATAAGGGGGGGGGGGGGGTGGCAGTGGGGGCTGCTGGCTGCGGGAAGGGATAACAGAAGGAAGACGGTTGGCCTCATCTCTCCATATATCTTCCTAAAGCATCTATTCCAGACCAGCACTCAAATTCGGTAGCCGGAAATCCATATATTCTCTGCATAACCAATATCTTTGCTGTCTCACAACTCACATAACATGTCTCGCTCAGATTCTGACATGAGGGGGAGAAAAAAAGAAGAAGAAGAAGAAAAAAAAAATGTTATAATGAGGGAGGGAAAGAGAATGTGCCTGGCTACAGATGCATCATCTACAGAATTTATGAGCCTCAGTTCCACCCAGGGCCAGATCCATGCACAAACATCACATTGCTCTTCTGCCTTATTTTTCATTTTTCCTCATTCAATTGTAAACATGCAGTGCTGCGCTGACCAGGAAATTATTTATAACATATTGCTGAAAAATGCCAAGTGACCAGGGTGGCCAAACACAATATAGGAGATGATGGATAAAAGTTTGCCTGCCCTCTCCCCCACTATGATGTGGCCATATTCATTTCAGGCCAGGCAGTCAGTGTACAGTCTGGAACAAGCAAGCAAGCAGCTGGAAATGGATGATATATTGACAGTAATCTTAGGCGGATAGTATTCCACATCAAAGCCGTTGCAGAGTACGGACATGAAAGTGGATAAGAGGACACGGCCAAAACATGTTGCTTTCAGTATGCTTTCTGCTCTCAAACCCAACTTGTTTCGTCAGCCTGTTATACATGCAATAAAAATCAGCCTTGTAAATTCGCTGCATCACGTTTCCTTTTTACTAAACTAACGGTGGTGCACTTGGGTCTGATCATTCAAAAGAAGGAAGGAAGGAAGGAAGGAAGGAAGGGGGGGGAAAAAAAAAAGGCAAATGTGTAAACAAAAAGTAGAGGAGCCAGCCGAATGTGTAATCCTCACTTGCCAAGATAAACCTGTCGAGGGCAAACATTTGACAGGATTTGCTGAGAGGCCTAAACACTATCAAGCACATTCCTCAAGAGCTTACCACAATGCTGACAGCTGGCTGAGTGGGGTCAAGGGTTGACTTATCTGTCAGTCAATGTAAACCTTCGCACTCTATGGCAAAAAAGTCCCTCACTATCTTGAGCGCCACAAATGTGCATCTCTGAGCCATAACACATGCTTTGCTTCCACTGAAATGTAGCCTGCACACACAGAGGGCAGTGGAAAAGGGTGTTCGCTTTGGATGTGGGTAAAAATAGGATGTCACTTTAAGCAGATGAAAGCCCAGCTCTTGAACAGCGAGCTTCATGCTCGGCTACACAATTACAGGTACTCGGACCTGTCTAGCACCCCTTCAAGAGCACTCTAGGGCCAGCCTGTCAATGGCGTGCTGAAAGCTATTTTGTCTGTTGCTATCAGTGGCAGGCGGAACAGAGCGAGACACTGATGAGCATTGAATATGGAGGAAAAACAACTGGTTCTCGCAGCATTCTGCTCCCCGTCACAAATAATACTTGACCCAGCCAGGCTGATAGGGCTCCAATTTTCAATAGAGAGTAGGATGGTCCTCTGACACGGTAATGAAGAACTACCACTCGCTTCATACGACACAGAACTAGTGATCTCGCGCGCAATAGTGAGTGTGGAAAATTAGCAAAGAATTTGTGCTTATCTGCTGAAGGAAAAGTCTTGAAACCTGCGGTCTAAAAGAATAAAAACCTGAACATGTGCTTGCGTGCCTTCTAAAACCGACCATGACAAATAGCTGATTCACAGTGTATGGGTGCATGCAGTTACCTGACCACAGACTCCTTAGTGAGAAAATGAAGGGTGGAGTTGGCTCTGGGATCCTAGCCCTCACTTACAGGCACCTTGTGTTTTCCTTTAACAGGGGCTGTGTGTGTTCACCTCATACAGCGAGTCTATTTGCTTTGGTTCGCGCTAAGAAGAGCCATCCAGCAGTTAGCAAACACTTACTAGAGTCCCCCCTGTATAAATCATTGATCAGAGTCCCAGTGTCAACCCAGGGCAGATCAGCTCAATCCAGGGCTCTACACACAGGAAGCAACCACCTGGCCACAGAGGGAGGGGGATTTTCACTACGCCAGTCACAACAGATGAGAAACCTGGATCGCTTCGTCATAACAATAATAACCCATCGTGGCAGCTCATTGACGGGGTAATGCAGCCATCAGAGCGCCGTTTCCGCTTGCCGTTACAGCTGTCTACAGATATCAGACGCTGAGTAAACGGCATCTACAAACCTGCGTTCCATCTTGTCTATTTAAAACACAAAAACACAGGCGGGATGGATGTGTGGGGTTGGGAAACGTCTCCAGATGCAGAGAGTCGGATTTGTCCGTCGGTGGAAATAAATCCTTAAGTCTGGAGGATATGGTGGTGTGGACCGAGTAATCCGAGCCACCTCTGGCGGTTAACCGCTCCTCGTCTGCCTTGTGCTCCTGCGCTGGGGTTAATGTGGAGGAGTGGGAGGAGGTGTGCACGTTTGCTCTCCAACACCCACCTCTCTCGCGCCCCTATCTAGCAGGTTTGAGTCAGGGCTGGATGAATTATTCAAGTGCCTACATGGGCTCTGTGGCGGCGGCTGATAAAAGTCAAAGCACTAAAATGGATCAGTCGATTAACCTGTTTACACAGGACTGGCCCTCCCACTTGCTCGCCTCGCTGCCTCCACAACCACCCCACTCCTCCCCCCTCCCGTTCTCTGTCTCTCTCGCAACCCGCTTCTGGTTGGGAGATAAGTGGCTGACAGGAGCAATCAGAAGAGTGTGGGACCTGATGAACGGCCCAGCACACTGACACACACGGAGGACACTGATGGATCGCCTGCTCTGCTGCTCCTCCCTGATGCTATTAACCTTCAGGAGGTGCAGGGAGTGTGTATGGGGGAGAGCAGACTAAACTAGCGCCATTCCTCTGTGATGAACCAACCACATGAAGAGAATCCTGCTGTTGCATTATTACCTAGAACATGGAGTCATGCGATACATGAAAACAATGCACAGGCATGCTCACGTTAACAAATATTTCCTGGGATAATCCTTGGGAAAATGTCACTAGGACAAAAGGAAAGATTCCAGGAGTAAGAGCCAGGTATATACTGTGAAATTTATGCTTTCTAAAGGAACTGACTAGAAGAGCGGAATTTATGACCGAAGCTGTTTTTTGCCACGTTTTATTTTAGACAATTTCCTTAAACCTGCTGACATAATGGGACCTGGACTGCCTCGCCTCGCTTTAGTCATTAAGACAGAAGAGGGCTTCGTGCCAAATGCTTAGCTTTAATCTCATTGAAACTGGCCATGCGGGCAGGAGCTGTTAACTCTGCACAGGTAGGGAAAAGTGAAGAGACACTGAGAAACACTGATTACACACACACTCTCTCTTTCGTACGTACACACACACTTTCTAGAATACTAGATCCAAAGACAGTGTGTGTAAAGACAGGGAAGGATCAAAGGCTCACATACCTGTTTGTGCATTTCAATGTTCAGCCCATAGGACATCTCATAGTACTGGGGAAGAAAAAGAAAAACAGAAAATATATATATATATTTTTTTTTCCCCTTTCCACTCAGCATATATGAACATCATCAAATATTCTCACAGCACATCAGAGAGGTGCCTGTGTTTTTTTTTGTGTGTGTGAAAGATGAAGGGGTAGGAGAAACAGGGAGCTTTTGATGAGCACTTCAAACCCTTTCACATTGGTATTTCAAACCTGGCCCTTTCGCTTCTTTAAGTCAAGTCGGGACAAGACACATCCAAACGAATCCAATTAATAAAAATCCGGCATAATTGATACTGATTTCACTACAACAGTATCTCTGACCCGGGATTATTCGTTTGTAAAGGATTTTCTGCTTGCAGCTTCTTCTATCAGCACAGTCAGCATGGAGGACTCCTCCTGGTGTTTACCTAACCTTTCCTCTTCCTATCAGTCTGACAAGCTTCTTAATGCGAACGGAATGTTTAACTTGTGTCTCCAGGTATTGGTTAAAGTCATCCTTTGCGTGTTTACCCAAGATAAGAGAATACACTTCCATGGTCTGACCTTGCGGAATTACATCATGTCAAGCCTTTGTTTGTTCCTTTGCTAATCATAAAACCTGGGGCGGGGCGAATTTTCTGATCTCCAAACACTTGCAGTCAAATCTGCTTCTTTTTAAACGTGTAAATGATTAAGCTTGCACTTAAGATTAACAGCGATTTTTCAGTCGAGCTCCTTGTTTGTGTGGTAAATCTCATTATCAGCAGACTGTAAGTTTTCCGCCGCAATCGAGTATTTTCCCACAGACGCCCCCTGGCCCTCCTCCATCACCCCTCACCTAATTTACAGCCACGCATTTGTCCGAGAGCAGCGTCTCCTTGGAGAATAATCAGATCCCCACACAGAGGGGAAGAGAGGGAGCAATAGAGAGAGAAAGAAGGGGGAGTGAGGGAGGGTGGAATACAGAAAGGAGGAGAGAGGCAGAGGAAAAAAGGGGACAATGCTATGGTCCATTGACCCCTGTGGCTAAGGGGCAGCGTATAAAGAAGCCTACGGCTCAGAATAGTCACTCAGGGCCCTTTAATAAAGCTAAAGGCACTGGGAGAGGATTCTCAGCCACATACACACTTAATAACAATGCAGGTATATAAACCACGCACACTACCCCTCATACTCTCTTTAAACAAGAGCATATTTGCAGATTACGTTTGTATATTTTATTTATATAAAATGATAAATCTTACCATGACATAGTGGCGCTGCATCTCTGTCTTCTCATTGGCCAATTTGTCATACTCCACCTTAAGACTGAAATAACACACAGGCGTTTAGACACTGCCATTTCATCCTCCTTTAACATGCAGTTGCGCTCGCATCTCTCTTTGGAAGAACTGATGACATTTTTCTTTTTGGCTAAACGACCAACGCATATGCAGCACTGGTGGAACCGACAGACATCGACCTACTCTGGCGCAAAAACATAAATGTGTGAATCTCAGAATCTTGAGAACATTACCTGTGATACTGAGCTTGCAGGAACTGAAATTCATCCTTGATTCTGTCGCACGATTCTGCCACGGTGAATTTGAAGCCTGGCTGACCAGGCTGGTGGGGCGCCTGAAAGACAGCCATCACATCAATCAAACTCAATTACATCCCCAGAGAAGCGAAATTTGTTTTCCAGCGAACGCATTCAGCACCCGCCGGGAGCACCTCGAATATTTCAGGCCCCGTGAACAAGGGGGGACATCTTTCCTATAGGTGATTTAATGGCTCGCATAAATCCCAGGCAGTGTGCGTGTGTATGGGAGAGGGGGGGGGGTCAAGAAACAAACAAACAAAGTATCAAAACACTTAAACTAAACAAACAAAAAAAAAAAACCATTGTCAGTTTTGTAATCATTTTGCTAGACTTTAATAAATCAAGGATTTTTTTTCTTCATTAGTAAATACTTATTTCAAAATATATATTTTAAAATTTGAATTCTATATACTACATTCTTAATTCCCTTCAAGATTTAGTAATTTTTTTTAATGGGTTCAGTGCACATTTCCTGGAAGATCTCCACTCTGACTCGTTTGGATCATAAACACACACGCTTTAGCAGGAGAAGTGGAGGAGCTGTGTACAGCAGAAGGAGAGAGAGAGAGAGAGAGAGAGAGAAAAAAGCTAAATCGATGCAGATGCAGCAAATTACGGCTCATATCAGTTCAAGATGTGGACTTACCGGATGCCGGCCCTGCGGATACATCCTGAAATGTATCCTTTATTTGTCGGAGCCTCGCCGCTTTGCTGGATGGAGATGAGCCAGTGTAATTCAGCACATCGGCCAGAGCTGCAGGGGGTAAACTCACACACCCCGACCGACCGACACACTCCCCTTCTCTCAGATCTGACTCGAACCCTTTCACCTTTTCGGGCAGACAATGAAAACACAAGCGTGGAGAACACACACACACACACACGTTAAAGCCTCGCACAGGTTTCAGTGCTCGTGCCAGTGCTCGAGCTGCTGCTGGAGGATGTGACACGCGCACGAGGGGAGAATTTAGTTTCTTAATTCCTCGTCAGAGAAACAAAGGCTGCTGAGCGCAACAATCTATCCAAACTATTCACACCGAGCTCACAGTAACCTGAAGCGGACATGTGAAACTGACCTCATCACTCAGAAAATACTGACCAGAAGAGCTGGTTAGGGCTTTTTTTCTTTCTTTCTTTGTTTAGCCTTCACGCGCCCACACCTTCATTGTTTTTTTGTTGTTTTTTTCCCCAAAATACACATTAGAAAACAGGTTCAGCCAAGTATAGTTAAGTCCTAATCATGTAAACACAGATGTACAGTTTAACTAATCAACCGCGCCGGGTTTTTTTCCCTTTCTTCTTTCAATTATTCGTTCCCGAATCCTCATTTGTGGAAGAACAATATATTGTGGCTATGCTAACCTGCTAGCCGCGTACCTGCCTCCGCGTCTCCGAGCGTCCAAACAGCAGCAGGAGCCGCTTTATAGCGCGGGAACAGCTGTCCTGAGAACTCACAGCGAGCCTCGGTCGCTTTTACGCCGTCCAAGCGTCAGAAATGTTCATGTCTCAGTACCAAAGTCGGACATAAGCCATCTCTCTTTCTCTCCCCCTCTTTCTCCAAGGCGACTGAAGACAAGCTCTTCTCCTGCTGCAGGTCCTGAGCTCGAGCTCAAAGATTCACTCACTTCACCGCGCAAAACTCCGCCACTCAGTCAGTCGACCGGTCGCGTAATCCTCTGGGGGGGTAAAAATCGTGCCAAAATGTACTTCCGATTTCTGAAGAGCTTTAGGAAGGCTTGGAAGAGTAACGCTGTAGTCCGCTCTCGGGTTTCCTCTCCGTCCAGCGCCGTTGCCCTGTGTCACACACAGACAGACTACTGACACGAGGGCTGAACTGCCGCGAAAGCGCCTCTCTTGAGCCAATCAGAGACCCGGACACGGAGTCGAGGCGGTCCGTCCAATCGCAGCGTGGTGTCCCCACGTGGGAGCGTCGGGTCGTTAGGTGACGTCATCCTCGCCATTTTAGATCAGAACAGGTAGCTCGCAATCGCTAAACATTTCGAGGTATTTCTGCTACTGATTATCATTTTATGCGAACGAACTTTTACTGGTATTCATAAAGTAATTAAATTGATCGTCATCGAGGAAACATTGTTTTCTGCTTCTGTCTAGTTACATACTTGCTAGTTTAAAAATAAACAGATATTAGGACACTGTTTGGTTGTAATACACTTTATTTCTCCTATTAAATAACCAAGAAGTTATTCAAATAAAAGCAACAGCCTTTTACACCTCAAGTCACCTAAGACAAAAATTATCTTTAAATATTAAGCTATTGTACGTATTACTATTCAACAGAAAACACACTGCGCAGCTTGATGCTGCCCTGATTTGGTGATGATGACTATAAATTATATAAATCCTCCGAATACAGTCAGTGAGGCTCAGACTGAGAGTGCCTCGTAGACTGATTGCTGGATTCGTGCAGTCCTTGGCGTGACGCTCTTTTTTCCCCGAAGCCTTTAAAGTGCGTATAACGGTGAGAATATGACCCATTATGTCGATAGACGGATAGCTGAAGTTGGAAATAAGATTGTTTGGGTCTGATCCCCGTGAACGTCGGCCATGTCTGAGTCGTGCAGTAACAGCCTATCCTGGGTTGGCTGCTTCGTTTCACCCACGTGGGCTCGGTCTGCGGCTTTACACCTTCTCAGCCAATGACGACGCAGCGCACCGATGCTCTGGATTCTGATTGGACGGCGAAGGTTAAGCCTGTCATTCAGGAAGGTTTGTTGTCAATCAATACCACGCGGGGTCAAGCGCTGACAAATGCCTGTGCTTCTCGGTCTTCTGCTCGTGAATAGTGCCTGGAATGGCTGCTTAATTAGCTTCGAATGGCTTTTCTTTCCAGTTCAAACAATCTGTTACTACCACGTGGTAATGAGAGCCTTACATAAAACAAAGGAACAAAGCAGCATGCAAACACTTAACGGAGGGATTTCTTTCAATAATATTAATATGATTGTTTTTTTTATCCATTAATCAATAACGCTTCTTTACGTGTTTCTGTCAATTGGTATTATTCTAAAACTATATTATTTGCAATATAAACGTGTGGTTATGTGTAATAGATATATAACATCGATTCACAATTACACAGTAACTACTATTTTGAGCTACAGCAGGGATTTCTGATTATTATTGTTACTAAGAATAATACAGATGTCATGAACCATGTTTACTGTCATTCTAGCACATGATTATGCAACACCAGCAAGCAGAATAAGGTGGCCTTGTATATTTGGAGAATTTGCAATGTACCATAAAAAAAACTTCACGCTTGTGCCAGTTGTGGGAGTGCTTATGACTGGTTGATGTGATGGCCGTAGAACTGAAGGTTTCCATGGTTTTGGTAGCAAACCGACGGTGTCAGACACTCATTCACACGACAGGTTTTTGCACCCGGCTTGGGACTGAGACTCTTGATTCTGTCCATTCTTGTTACAAAAAAATGAGGTGTTTTTCTGGGCCATTCCTTTGGCTGAGAAAGAAGCTGTTTGTGTGTGTGTGTGTGTGTGTGTGTGTGTGCTCACTAAAACTGGCAGCCTAATCTCTCCCAGGCAACCCCCCCCCCCTCGAGTCGGTTGAATAGAAAGTGCTTGGATTTAGAGCAACAAAAGGCTGGGCCTAACCTCTGAGTGGGGGAGAGGGCAAGGGCCCATCCGCCCATGCAGACCTCACTCACTGTTTATTTATACGGAAACCCCAGCCGCTGTGAACCTCCCACCCCCAGGATTTACACATGCCGCTATTTGCAGAGGTGCTTTTAATTCTTCTCAGAACAAGGGATCGCCCTCTCCACTTTCAACCCAAGTCACTGCCCCATTCCCACACACCCACCTGGTTGCCTTCACACACGCAGACGCACACCATAAACAACTCCAAACAAGCAGCGTTCAAACGGACCAGTAACAATGAGCACGGGGAGTCCAGTTTTTCAGGTATTAATGTGTGCTCTGATGTTGTTAGCACTCGTGTAATCTTGTGTGGGAAAGCTCTCACAATAAATGCCTTCCCCCCCCCCCCCTGTAGTCTTAGCTACTGCCAAAGTTATGGGGTTAGCTGATAAGAAGGTCATGTATCTTTTGAGCTCCATTTACTGTTTGCACACAGAAAAACAAGGCAGAGATAAATTGTTAAACAGAGCTGTATTTATCATCAGCTGATTGGTGCCATATGCAGATTGCTTGGTTTGTGGTCATTAATATGACACGGGGAAAAAAAACAAGCTTCTCAGACTTTCAGAAATGTTCTCTCTTCATATAAATGAGTAATGCTCCCCACTCCTGTGAGTACTCACTCTGAGGTTCCTGCTCATGGAGCAGAAAATGGGGGTCTTATTTTCATGATGAGTGGGTTGCAGCCATGTCGGTGTCTCCAGGATACTCTCATGCTTTCCAATCCGAGCCTATAGACACACACACACACACACACACACACACACAAACACACACACATTCCAGCCCCTACAATGGGCCCAGTGTGTGACAGAGGGGGTATGAATAGCTGACAGTGTATCAGGATGACTCGACAGGCTGTAATCAATGCAAACAGGATGAAAGGCCTTATCAAAAGGGACAAATGCAGACATGAACAGTGTCACCAAACAAAAAGGAACGGAGCCATTGGCAGGGGCCCCAGGCTGCCTCAATACAACCGGCCAGAGGGAAACACAACCAATTACTACTCTGAAATTTGAATTCTAAGATATCCACAGCCACTCACTGATATCTCAAAACGTCAAGTACACACATCAGTACAGCGTGCTGGAAGCTAACAGGCTGTTGACATGTATTATGTCTTGAAACCTCTTTCCTATTCACTTCATAGTGCCCAATTTTCAGGGAATGGAATTTTTTTTGGGGATGTCTATTAAAAAAAAAAAAACAGTAAAGATGATAAATTATGGAGTGTGGAATAAAACACAGCGGATAACATTAGTGATCCTGGGTTTATGATGTGTTTACTTTCAAAACAGCAAACTGTGCTATAGTTTTTTATTATTGTTTTTTTAGAATGTTTTGATCTAAAGTAAACATGAATCTTGTTTATAGCAGTGAATTATTATGATATTTACGGTTGATGTTGCGAGTGGCCATGTTGACCTAGCATCATATGCTAAACTCGTTCTTGAGAAAAATCCTCCCAAACATAACACGTTAGAGGGGGTGTTTTCTTTGGGTTTATCTCATGTGGCGGTGCACTCTTTTAATTCCACAAACAATAAATAAATGACCAATAAATATAAAATGTGAAAAGTGTGGTGTTGTTCAGTTTGATTCACATGCACTTTCACTGATTAATATAGGTAATATGGGAATGTCCCATGTCACAGTTCTTAATTATTTATTTGTTTGTTTTTTTTTCAATCATGTTTTGAAAATCAAATTCTGTAGTCAAACAGGTTTGTTCTAACGATTGTTTATTGCGTGAGTATGATATGATTGTGCGATGTGAAATTACTGTTCTTAGAGAGTAATGAGCAAACTCATATAGAGGTGTGTTTAAGGCTTCGTTAATTGATACTCTATGTACACATTTAATACAAATGCGTATGCAAATGAAATGTCCAATATTCGAACCATATAATATTCTGTTATATTCATCACTAAACTGAATGAACGCTACAAAGGTGTGCGAGACGGTTTTGCTTGTTCTGTTGGGCTAAGGAGGTGGCTGACTGAACAGTAAAGTCTCTCAGCTACAATGACCTCCTCACTGTGTTGTCAGAAAAAATCAATAGCTCTGATAATGGTGGCACAAATACCCAGCACACAGTTCCTCCTTCCAGTGCTCACAGACAGGCACTGTTCCACTGTTCGCTGACAGTCAGATGGCCATTTTTTTTCCCCTGTCTAATTTTCAGAATCTGTTAAGATTATATTCATGTCGATAAAGCAGGGGTTAAGGCTATTCAGCGGCTGACAATATAGAAAAAAAAGCTACAATGGGAGCTTGGAGAACAGAGCGCCTTTAATGACTATTGTGTGCTGCGCCTGACTCATCTGTCAAGAGGCTTGTGCGCTCCCATTTACAAAGCCTCTCCTCCTCCATAATGGTAACGCCATCATTGATTCTGCTCAGGCAGGCAGGCTGTATGATATGAAGCCCTTGAAGAGTGACCTTCTGTCAGCCATTCTTAGCTACTGAAAGACCTGTGCTGCTCCTGCTGATTAGTAGTCCATTAATTTATTTGATACACAATCAAATAGCTTTAGGCTAATATGCTGAGCTGAGAAAATGACAACACTCAAGATGGATGTTGTTTTTTTCCCCCTCTTGAGCAAAAAGATTTTTTATTATTATTTTTATTTATTTTTTTAGATCATTGAAGCAGACTCGTGCTTGGCGTTTTCTCCTAGAGTTGAGAAGAGGTGTATGTCCACACTGTCACACTTGCAGAGTGCTGGCATGTTCACTCAAGCTAAGCAGGAGCTGTTTTCACGCTGCTGTTAGGTAATTGCCAGGGCCACTTTTCCTCGGCATTTAGCCTACATCAATTTTCGCAATGAGCTGCTAAAGTTCCCAGAGCCGTCCCTTTGAACTCCCTGAGCATAAAACCACGGTCTGTCTCTTCTCGCCTTTCCTCTCCCTCTCATTAAAGCAGGGGAAGATTATTCACTGGAAGGCAGAGCCTAATAGGGCATTGTGCTGTCATTATTCCTCACTGATCAACAGGCGGCTCTCTCACTTGCCTGACCCTCCTCTCCCCCTTTTGCAAACACACATACACACACACACACACACACACACACACACACACTTCTACACATCTATCTAAATAGTTCGACCCCACAAAGGTACTT
>JAOTQY010000034.1:22470300-22482384 GCA_026413445.1 Dolichallabes microphthalmus
GGGTGTAACAAAGTCTCCCCTTAAGAGATATGCTCCATGCTCCAGACAATGTACAAAATTCAATTCAATTCAATTTTTTTTATATAGCGCTTTTAACAATGGTCATTGTCTCAAAGCAGCTTCAAAAAAATGAAAAGAAAATCTGAAAAGAAAATTTATGGAAGTGTGTATGTGTGAGACAAATGTGTCTAGATAATAATGAGATTGTCTCTGATGAGCAAGCCAAGGGTGAAGTCGGCGACAGTGGCAAGGAAAAACTCCCTGAGATGGCAATAGGAAGAAACATTGAGAGGAACCAGACTAAACAGGGAACCCATCCTCATTTGTGTGACACAAGATAAGCGTTATAGAAGATGAATAATATTCTGTATTATCAAAGTTCCTAGTTTGACTTGACATGGAGCTTTTTGATTTCAAACTTTTTTACTCATATTACACATAAAAAATTGTTATTAGACCCATTTTCATTTCATTGTAGCTGTCATTAGATTGACTTGTTTTACTTATAATGGGCCAGGGGTAGCTCAGAGGGTTGAGGCACTGACATTTAAAGTAATTTTAAAAACTAAGGACTGGATTAAATATCAATAAAGTGACAGGCTAAAAAAAATATATAATAATAAAGTAATAAACATAATGAAGTAATAAACTAAAGAAGTAATTAACATAATGTGATAATGGTAGATCGTGATTTCCCCACTTAGAGAAGTATGACTCTGAGTTATGGGTGTCAGTGACCTTGACGCTGTCCTCTGTCCTGCGTATCGCCTCATCCAGAGCTCGGACATCAACAGTCCCGCGCTGCTCCGCGCGCCCCAGCCTCTTCCTCAGCTGACTTAAATCATTCTGCACCTGAAAGAACGAGCAGCATCGACAGACACATAATCAATAGAAATGATTAAAATACACCTTTCCAACCATCTTACACGAGTCATTCCCTGACGTTACACTACAAGACGGAGGCTGAATTGTTTGCACTTTAGTGTTACCTGCACCAAAACTCGCCCAAGTTCGTCTCGTTTTTGAATAACAACAGCCATTCTTTATAAACAAAACTAATTTACCAATTGTAACGTTTATTCTAACTGTAAACGTTTATTAATTGATTTGCTAACTTTGCTAGCTAACGAATATTTTGATGCGCACTTCATTTGTCATCGGTGTCCAGGGCAACAAGGTCACGTGGTCGTGGCTTCTACGGTAACTAATGTTTACTTTTAGCAGATGAGCCAGTTGTTCTGTTCTGCTGGCTGGCTTTTTTTTTTTTTTTTTGCTATTTATTTCTTTGCTTGTTAGAATGATTTGTTGTTCTTTGTAACCATGCAAAATGTGCATTCTGCTTTCGAGTTTGTCTTTTTTTAATTAGTGACCGGTGGCATGTTTAAAATGACAATAAATGAATATAACTGTAAATGGAGGGCTTTAACTGGGGAAAAAGCTCTTGTGACATGCAGCTGTGACAGAGTGATGCATATCACAGGAGGAATTATGGGTAAAAGTGCAACAGATTTGTTGTTTAATTGATTATTGTGGCAATAATCGATTAAAATAACAATAAATGAATATAACTGTAAATAGAGGGGTTTAACCGGGGAAAAGCTCTTGTGACATGCAGCTGGGATATGGAGAGATATATCCCAAGAGGAATTATGGTAAAAGTGAAACAGATTTGTTGTTTAATTGAATATAGTGGATTAAAATGACAATAAATGAATATAACTGTAAATGGAGGGGTTTAACTGGGGAAAAAGCTCTGGTGACATGAAGCTGGGATAGAGTGATCCATATCACAAGACGAATTATGGGAAAAAGTGGAATGGATTTATTATTTAATTGATTATTTTAAAAATAATTATGCATATACTTCAGCTACAGTACAGCTGTGTAAGTGACATCAGCCAATAACCCTTGATGATTGTCTGTATTTTCAGTTTTCTACGTTTTCACAGAATGCATGTAATTTTTACACGGTCCCTAAGCCGCACACAGCGCAGCTCCGCTTTTAACGCGATTATGCGCCTCCCTGAATACATATTTTTGTTTATATCGAATTCAAACATATCGAAATGTAAAAGCTCCTACTTGAAATACATTTAAGGCAAATTCGTTCAAGACATTCCTGTTGAATGTAGAGGGGCGGCAAAAGCTGAATATCAAACGAACGTCTCACATCAAACGGACTTTAGCGCATTTAAGTCCAGCAGTTCATACTACGTACCTAAAGGACGGATAATTATTATAATATCATTATAATAACGTTGTACAATTATCAAAAAGAAATAACAAAGAGATTATTAACAAAGTAGTTTAAAAAAACTTTATATATATATATATAAAAAAAAACTAAAGCAATCCATTAACATGACAGGGGTAAAATACAGACGAACGTACTAAATACAAAATCAATCAAACAAACAAATTTACGCACACACTATACCAGGTAAAAGTTTGGACACACAGTCTAATGGTAATTCCATGGCTTTTCGTCATGTGTATTTCTTTATACATTGTAAAATCCATTATTGAACTAGAAAGCAGAAAATACATCTAAACTCGTATATAAACTTTTAACCGCTACTATAAAGAAGAGGCGTGGTGGCTTAGTGGTTAGCACTGTGCCAATGCCAGTAGTGTGTGTGTGTGTGTGAGAGAGAGAGAGAGAGAGAGTGAGTGTGTGTGTGTGTGTACAATGCAAATGGACTGGCAAACCCCGTCCAGGGTGTACCCTGCCTAAATCTACGGGGATAGAGAACAACCACCGACCACGCAACCCTGTACAGGGTGGAAGATGAATTAATATATACTAACTCACTTTTTGTCATTTTAAAGAATACACCAATAACGCTGTTAAATCAGAATTTAAATTAACCTTAATTAAACTCCAAATTCAATATTTTCCCAGTTCCCGTTTATTAGTAAACGGGTCTGGAATGGATACTGCTTAGTACGTCTGCACTTTTGGACGCATCGTACGTCCTTACGTCTTAGTGCGTCACTGCGGAAGTTCAGGGTTCAGGCTTCAGTTGAGACGTTGGGAGAGCACTGTAGCTTATTAGCTGTCAGAACGGCTAAAATATGTCAGGGGAAAGAGATGAAGGAGAAACTGCACTACCTTGTGTTGTAATAACAAGTTGTGACCCGGGGTTTAAGGAAGAGGAGCTTGTCAGGCGTAAGTGAACGAGAAGAAACCCGGCAGGCAGTCCGGTTTGGTGTGTAGCTAACAGAACTGAGTGGGCTTAACCGCTACTATGCTACTAAAATGAAGCTAGCTTGCTAACTTGCTTAGCTGTTTCGGACACAAACACGCTACCGTAAAGAAAACACAAATGAAGCAATATATAATGCCGAGTTCTGTGTTTTCTTTATGATAGTCCACAATATTTTCCCTCTGTGTGTGTGTCACAGTAAACAGCAATGTCAGAGGGGTCTGTAATTGATCTCAGAACAATTAGTCAGGTTTATTGTAACGTTAGATATGTATGTTATTTTTTTCTGTATGAAGTGCAGCCTAATGGCCAGCAGTAGGCAGTGTTTAACTACTGATTGCTTTTTCAAGCTCATCACTGGACATGAGTGCGCACACAGTCAGCTGACACTTAACCCTCTGTAGTGCTTCTGAAACTGTATGTTCCTTATTGATTAATCCAGACTTTTGTTTGCTTATGTCCAGAGATCTTGGGCTCATCGTCATTACCAGAACCCACTAAAAAGGAGGATGTTGTGGTTTGGTATCCCTGGACGATCAACAACAAATACTACACTGCAAATGTCAGTCTTTGTGTTGTGCCAAGTCCGTTCAGCATGAATTCGGAAGTGGCCCAAGCCACACAGGCTTTCATTGTCTACTTTGACAGTAAAACTGTGAGTAATAAATACTAATTTTTTAGTCATCATTTAGAATTCCTGGATTTTTTTTTTTTTTACCCTCTGACTTTCTCTGCGTTACAGAAAGATGGCCTTGCTGCTGTCACTCCATGGGTAGCACTGGTGGAGGAACTGGCTCCTGAGGTGCTCATCTTGGTATGTGACCATGTTTGTGAAAATGGTGAGTGCTTTCATCGGGTCCTGATTTTTGTCCACCTCAGATAGTTATTCCAGTTTGGTCTGATTGATTTTTTTAAATAAATTTTTTTCAGAGATTTAGTGTTTTTAATCATTGCAGTGAAGTATGAAAATTCTCACGGCTTTGCAAGAGCCATCAGCTACCTGTTAATTCATACATGATAAGTCGGCTGTCTTCGTACATGGAAAGCACCGGGCATGATGGTGTTGCCCTTGTTTTCGGAAGTGAATATTAGTCAAAACAGGATTTATGTACAGGGTGGCCTAGAGATCAGGTTAACAAGCAAATGCTGTAAGATTCAGCAGCAACCCTTCTCTGTGAAGAATCTTGTCTTGCGTACATAAGAATGAGATATAAATGATCTTCTATAGTTAGTTTCAAAGTCATTTGGGGCTTGAAATTTGAAGGGAATTAATGTTTCATATAAGGGAAAATACCTATACACATACGCACACCAATCAGCCATAACATTACAGTGCAAAACAATGTGCCCGGGATTGGATAAGTTCCCCTTATGCTATGCTTATGGTATGGTGTCTGGCACCAAGATGTTGACAGCATATCTTTCGAGTAGTGTGGGTTACAGGGTGGGGCCTCAATGGATCCTTCTTGTTTGCCTGGCGCATCCCATGAGTGCTAATTTGAGTTTAGAGGTTGGGTTGGTAGCCTTGGGCTTTTTCCCTGCTGGGCCCTGTCTGGATGTTCTGATGCCTTTCTGTCATGGCCAGCATTTACTTTTTTGCCAATTTGCGCTGCATTGGCCTTTCCATGAGATAGGACCAGACAGGCTGGCCTTTGTTTCCCCATGGGCATGGGAGGGTGAGCCTTGTGTGCTCATGATCCTGTCAGTGGTTTACTGGTATAGAATTGATATTTAGTGTTAATGTTATGGCTGATTGTGTGTAGTATGGGAAGGTTTTAACATCCAGTTATGTAGTATACAACAGTTGAATACATAAACATGGCTCAATTTAATAAGAATGAGCAAAATTAAATGTATGTAATGTGCGCATGAGGATGCTGTATGGATTTCTTATCTTTTTTTGTGTACTTTTTGTTGTAAAACAGTAGTTACAGTATTATCAGCTCCCTTATAATTAATGTTTTGAGACCGTGGATTAAAACCACTCCTTACAGTATGTTTCATGTATCAGCACTTCTGCTATAGTCAGTAATTCTATAAAGCTGCAGATGAGCATAGGTATATCTAATAAAGTGGACATTATTATTAATTTGATGTATCCTGCTGTTGTCTTTTTGTGACTGTTGTTACAGGTGTAAACAGACAAGAAGCTCAGCAGTGGTGCCTGGCTCATGCGTTTGAACTGGTAGAGCTCAACCCCGAGGAGCTGCCTGATGAAGACGGTGAGACACATGAAATATGTCCAGTGTGCACAGCAGGGTTTTTCAGATCCAGTCCTGGAGGGCCAGTGTGCACCACAGCATGGTGATTCTTTTGCTCCAACACAGCTGAGTCAAATAATCTGTTCCATTACCTGCTCCAGTCGATGTGTTTAGGTGTTGGTGAATTATTAACTGTGCTGGAAAATCCCTGGTGTACAGTATACACTACATTTATTTACTTATTTATTCATAAATAAGTTCTGCCATGATTTTTTGTGTGTGTGTGGCTGGCAAAGATGTTCTTAAATGTGTTCCTTATATTTCTTTTTTACTATATGGAATTTAAACAGTCTATATTCATAACGTTTAGGAAATATTATTTATTGTTTGTGTTGATTATATTTTAGATGACTTTCCAGAATCCACAGGAGTGAAGAGGATTGTTCAGGCTCTTGATGCAAATGTGTGGTCCAGTGTTGAGATGAAGGATGGTAAAGATAATTTTAGATCAAATAAAAAAATATATATAGATAGATAGATATATGCATCATTCTAAAGACATGAAGTCATGTTTTTTTCTTCTTCCTAGAACACAACCAGGGATTTGGTCTAATGAGCAGTTTGGTTGCATCTCGTCACAACAACCCACGATCTATAGAAACGCAGGTCAGACTCCACCTCTGAATGAATTCATAAAGCATTTTATGTGTACATTTTTACATTCAATAGTATTTAGCTTATTAGAGGACAAACGTAGATAATTTTTTTTAAAAACAACCATGGGTAAAATTTGGGTAGATATTATGGTCTTTGGAACAATTAATACATTTTAGCTGCATTGTCCGTAACAATGTTTAAAAAAAAAAATTGTTATTTAGAAAAAATCTAATGATACTACTTCTTAGCAAGCCGGAGACGATAGTGCTGATTTTTGAAAGTTGAAGCTGAGGTTTAACTTAAATAGAAAGTGTTCTGGATAAATATTAATACAGAACAGATTATTTTTATACTTCATTCTTGTATTTGTTTCAGTGCCAGTCTAACAGTGCAGATGAGAGCACAGAAGGACAGAAGACCGGAAACTCTCAGAACAGTACAGAGGAAGTGGACTCAATAGTAGGTGAGAGCATGAGCAGTTTCTATCACTACACAGCCACTGGTATGCAGGACCACAGTTCAGAGAGAGGGATATTTATTGCTTTTTGTAACGTAGACCCGATGACTGACATGGACATTCAGGAGTTGGCCAACCTCACAGCTGGAGATGCAGATGTGGACAACTTTGAGCGTCTTTTTACTAAACTGAAGGAGATGAAAGGTGAGGCGTGAAGTTTCTCACTTACAGTATAGTTTCTTTTATATCAGCAAACTCAAATCAAATGTTCCAGTGTAGATGAGCAGTTTCTTTCTTTTTGCTACAGACAAAGCTTCTTCATTGCCACGCGAGGAAAGGAAGGTGCATGCAGAAAAGGTGAGGTGCATTGATCGATAAACTTCCCAACCAGCATAATAAGTTCCTGAAAGGTTTTTCACTGAAGTCGTTCTGTTAATTCACATCTATTAGGTAGCGAAAGCATTTTGGATGGCAATCGGCGGGGACCAAGACGAGATTGACGGTTTGTCTTCAGGGGAGGAAAGCTAAAGCAGAATTTCATTCTCCAGCACCAGTCTGTTACCCATAATTCTCCAACACTACTGCCGTGTGATTGGCAGGCTGACTCTTGGGTACTGGGCTGTGGCATCAAGAAATATTTGTGGGCAAGTTGGGATGAGAGAGAGGCGGAGAGGTTTCTTATGACACACTGATTATTCCTCTTTCCAACACCAGCACCTCAGTAAGAGTGTACACAGTGACTTTAAAACACTGTAATCTAAGTTGGAGGGGAAAGGGGTACAGCAGCCAAGAGATTACCCAGAATTACTCTGGAGTGGGTCTAAAGCAAGATCTGTAAGATAAGCCACATACGGCATTGCCCTAGAAGAGCGTGTTGTGTGTGTGTGTACAAACTCGCTTCTTGAATATGGAAGGTGTGTACTAGTTTGTTTTTGTACCATGTTGTCCATAATTTTGTCCAAGAATAGAAAAGGTCATAATTATGGACAAAGCGATGTGGTGGGTTGTTTGGCCATTCAAAAGAAAATGTCTAAATATCCGTTGCAGTTTTATAGTTGCAATCTGATCAAGCCATAATATTAATAATTAACATTTATGACATAAAATCATCTTCATTAAATTGTCTTTGCCTCATCATTAAAATATGTGCGAGACATGTGTGGAACAGAAAATGTTTAAAGAGAGAGAGATCCCCATATCCAAGATGTTCTAAGACGACATGAATCCAGTTTAAAATACATATTTTATTACAAATGTTTTAATAACAAAATGAAGCAATATAACAACAGCTTAAACATATAATGTAAGGAAAATCTATGTAGGTAAAGTAACAGTAATGAAGCGCATTTAAGGAAAACAGAAACTAAGCAACATCTGAAAAATATATAAGATGTAATTATTAAAAATTTAAACCACAGAACAAACGGAGATTTACGTTTGCCTCACATAATGAGTGTATGGATAAGCACATGATCCTACAAAGCAGTATTTCAATTTGAAAAACAATTCAAGACAAGAATCATGACCCTATATGGACACTGGTGACACTGTTACAGGAGGAGATCCAGCAGGGTCGACAGCACTGGATGCACGGTTTAGGGTTCTATTTTAAGGGTAGGTCAAACCGCTGGGATCGATAGTTCTGTAAATGCAGTTCCTTATGACTTCATTGATAACACACTAATTTTTCCTAAGCAAGACGTAACTGCCCAAGCCATCAACAGGAGGCAGCTGCAGTCTAAAGCCTACCTCGTTCAAGTGCAACTGATGAGCATTGTTGAAAATTGGTGGAAAACACTGAAGTCAGGGGGGTTATAGAATCCTAATCTATAGAGTACATCCAAGAAAATATGCCCATCTTGCTGATAGGACCTGGATCAAAAAAAATCCAGCCATGAGAAAAATCTCATGTGATAATTCAAACTCTGTAGTAAATATGTGAGCCTGTATCAGGAGCTGCCAGCAGTGTTTTCCTCACCCTGACATTCTCTTAAAAATATATTTGTAATTTACAACAGACCATCTATTTTCTTTTACACAATTATAATTGGCAGTGAGACAGATTTAAAAATAAATCTTTGCCATATCCAATCATATATCATGAGCGACTTAAGTGAACATGACTGTGGTGAACCCATAGACGTCAAAGTCCATCTATAGTGAGAACAAACTATGTCTTGAATATCTTGTGAACAAGAAAGCACATGCAGGATTGGCCTCTCATGTCTCTCTCTCTCATATATAAGAACAAGGCTAAAAACAATAGGGGGCAATAATCTTGGATCAGCACACCGATAAATGCATGATAAACATGGGTGGGGAAACAGGTGATCAACTCACTCAGGTTCCCCTAGTTCTCTGATACTACATATACTGCCGTGAAGCTGTAGCTGCTGCATACAATGTTTCTTAATTTATCAGGCATCCAATATCTAATCATTTTAGTAAAGCTGAAGCTGCGGACAAGTAGCCAAGCAAAAATCATGCAAGAGTGAGAAAAGAAAAAAAAAAGTCAAGTGGGTCTTCTTAAAGCCTCTGACACACTGTTGTACTCCAGTCTGGTTATTATGCAAAAATTATGGATTACAAATTTTTTTTAATGCAAAATGCTTTTTTAATATGTACGAAAACAATAGTTATGTCACTGGCAAACCTCTAATTTCCAGCCTTGAAGTGATTTTTTTTTTTAATTCTCTGAGAGTAGCAAAGACAAGTGCTTAACATTGTTAAGGTTGTGCTACATGGGACTAAGCACCATAAAAATGCACCATTTTCAGTATTTATAATACAAAACACACCAAGGGCTTGTAACTTTATAACCAAGGGCTGTCAAAGTTAACGCATAGTTAATGATACACATTTTTGGGACATCACATTTTTATTTGTTCCTTTGAGCCATGTGGGCAGCTTGCTATGGAGAACGACTGAGAAAGCGGTAACTGTTCTTTTAAAGCAGTCTACTGAACCATGGTGAGTAATTATTTACTTTTAGCTTAGTATTATGTTGATGAAAATGAGAAACTGCTCACATGCTCTGAAGATGAAGAAAGTGGAACGTGGGCTCGATGCCAAAGCATGTGCTGACTATTTATTGGACGTAGTAAAACAGCAGCACATTTCAAACATGATTTACTGCAAAAACATAACTGCAGCTGGGAGACATCTGCCTCTATGGGACAACACATTTGATAAGTTCCTTACCAAATCCTGGATGTTTTGTTGAGAACTACAAAAACAGTTAATCCAATGTTCCCCAACTTGTACAGCAATAAGTTGTAAATGTAAAAACCTTTAAGATAATATTGAAGCAAAAAAAAAAACAAGTGTTATACTGATTTATACCTGCTGGATATTTTTCCTGAAACCAGTGTCAAAGAATTGTATCATCTGAATAACATGGTATCGCATAAACACAGCTCCAAGTCACAACATAAATCTTAAATATATGTTTCAGACGTCACATCTTGTATCAAGACGTGATTTTTAAAAAATCATATTTAAGAGACAGCAATATTTAGTTTTCATACTACAAGAAGAAAAAAACAACAACACTAACCAGGCTAACAGCATTGAACCATCCTATAAATTGTGCTGAACTGCTCACTACGTTACCTAATATGGCGTGTAAGCACCAACACCCCATAACAGCAGTACCTAGCTACTGTTCACTTTAAAACAGCCAAAAGCTAGGGTTATACACGCACAGCCGCTTGAATTAAGGCCGTGGGGATGCAGTACTAACCCTCTTGAGGTTAAGAGCATATGAAATTGCCAAATACAGGCACAGCAAACTGTTTGGCCTGAGAGAAATTCAGATAGTTTCCCCAAATTATAGTGTTGCAGCTTTTCAAGTACTGCAAGCTTTATGTATGTGATTAATAATAAAAATCTACTTCACCAGTTATTTATCCATATCCATCTTCAATGAATATGAAGTGTTTAAACTCTGTAAGGTTTAATATCTAATTTTTAAGCCAAGCTTAAAATTAAATGTAAAAAAAAAATAATAATAAACAGCCAAAATATATAATCTATCTTTGTATGACCAAAACAAATCTACATATATCATGCACAGCTACACAAGCCATGCTGTATAGCTATCCGCAACAGAAAGTGCTCAAAACTCTGTGTGTGGAAATCACTCGACTGACGAGCAGTGGAGTGACACTTAAAGGAAACTCTTGAGAGGACATTTATGTCTGTCTTCTTGTCCCTCTGTCCAGTCTTCTCGGTTAGTATGCAGGCGGTTGGTGGTTCCTGGTTGTGAAGCCTGTGGTGCTGGGTCTCCTATGACACACTGGAGCAGCGGATGCTAGGTGAGCCCATCTGGGTGAGCACCTTGTCCAACCATTGCAGGGGGCCGTTTAAGTGTAGCTCAATCCAACAGGGGGTGCTGGTTACAGTCTGGCGCCTTCAAAGAAAGGGAAACAGAGTAATAAATATTACGTTAATCACGGTTTCACATTAGGCACAAGTAAGGGGTTGCTGGGTGCCAGGAACGATTGCTCCCCCCTTTCCCGCTGACCAGCATTCACATTATTTTTGTTCTCTGTTCTATGGTACAGCAGATGGCAGTATGCACCTAATTGGTCTGTGAGCCGGCATTAAACACAAGAGAAGAAGAGACTTTTGTGCTATGCCCAATATTTTTTATATTTTGCAAGAGCAATGCTCCTCTGTGCCTTCCTAGTTTGTCAGCTATGGCTATGTAGGTCAGAGAATGGAGATTTCGGGGAGACTGACAGAACTGATGATACTCCCGTGCTCAGGTATGCCTCGCATTCATATCTGATTTGATCCGTAGCCGTGTACGCTGTGCAATGCCCGAGACTACATCTTCAAGCAGACACAGACACGGTTCCTAAGCCTGGAACGATCTTCTCACGGATCAAAATGAACCAGAGTTTGGGGACAGGTGCTCACAGAAACAATCCTGGGCAGTAATGTGAAAATTAAAAGACCAGGACACAAGTTAGTAGGCTTTTATATCATATGATATAGAAGTTTATTAATACATTCTCTCATTAGCCTAGGGGTCGGCAACTTGCGGCTCTCTGTAGCTTTGGAAAATAAATACTGAGTAGTTAATGTAAATGCTTATGTTAGTTGGTTAGTTTTTTTAAAATGTAAATCTAAATTTGAAGATTACGGTGTTCTTGTAACATTAAAATAAAACATGTTTATTTATTTATTTTATTGAGCTTTTCAATCCCCGGTTTTATTCAGGGTAACCGCTGACTGCAGTACGGCACACAGAAGCAGACGGCATTTTTTGGTTTGCTGCAGGTGAATAATTTAAGTTCGGGTTTGTATTTCAGTAATATAAGGTGGACTCAAGTAAACATTGAGTATTTTATTGTAAATTAACCTTCAGACCAGCATCTTTTTTTTTTTTTTTACAGAGTTGCATGCAGAAATAAAATTGAGTTTTCTCTGTAGCAGTTCATTGATTTCATTAATACAACGCACTATAGTTATATAATATATATACAGTGGTGTGAAAAACTATTTGCCCCCCTCCTGATTTCTTATTCGTTTGCATGTTTGTCACACAAAATGTTTC
>JAOTQY010000034.1:22500178-22514939 GCA_026413445.1 Dolichallabes microphthalmus
CAGTGATTGGCAATCGGCAGATCATGATCTTCGTGATCGGTAATCGGCCCCAAAAATGCTGATCGGAGCATCTCTAAAAAATACTGAAACTGAGAGTTCAATTTTATAAATTTGATTAAACTGTGTAAATGGTATTTTGGAAATGTACATACATGTAGAGAAAAATTTTTTATTCATAACAGCCAAACGAGAGTTTATATAGCTGAGTAATTGACATAACACACTTTATAAATTTGCAAAACGTTCTTGTGGATTTAATCGACTTTTCTATATTAGATCTGAGAAAATGATCCAAAGTGCCCATCTCTATATACAGTAGTTTATAATGCCAAAGAAATAACAGATGGTACTTCTGTCAAAGACACCCAGTGATTATGTCAGGTCAGTCAACGATGCAGATGATGTGAAAACGACGTAGAGTTTGGAGGAGGAAGGACTCTCTGGGACAATGGCGCTGCACGCTTTCCTGCACGCGGAGGAGACCGAATACTAAAATCACCGCTTCAGCTTCGCCACATCCGCTATTTTCTTTTAAATTTCTACTGTTTACGGTGCCGCTAACGCCCAGCCCCTTGCTTAAACCCCGCTCCCCGTTAACCGAATACTCGTTTTTTAAACCTCCGATTACTCGAAATGAAATATGAACAAAAATGCCCATCCCTAGTTTGAACGTAGCGGCATATAAACCATCTCAGAAAATGCAATTATTGAAATGACCGTGAAAACGGGTACTTGATGATTTTGTATCTTTTGCTATTATCTGATATGAACATATTTAAAAGATACGAGTGCCTCATTCAGGCTGAAGAGCAGAAGGCTTTATCTCATCCTTCTTTCAGTTAGGTAAACTGAGTGGAACAAACAGCTGCTCGCTAAAAGGTCACTTAGTGTGAGAGTGGAGTGCTGCTAGTTTGTCACTAACGACAGGCCCTTCAAAAGCGCTCAATTATCTTAATGCATTGCTCACTATGGATCAGGATTTTTTTCACTTCTTAAGGGCCTCAGAGATTAAGAAGGAAAAAATACGCGTGTGTGAAAAGTGCGTGAGAGAGAGAGACTGGAAAATTAGTGAAAAGAGACAGGATCCAAACAAAGAGAGTGAAATGATCCACTAAAAGGCAGATCATACCCATTTCTCAATATCCACATTTTTATAGTCCCCTTTTCCACTGAGAATCACGTGCCTGCCAAAGAACAAATTTGCGTGGGCATGATGACACTCCTGGAAAAGCTCCAGCGTTTTGCTTGTGTACTAGCAGCTTCATCATCGATAGCACAAGGTGCCAAGTTACTTCAGTCAATCATGAACTTATTCATTTCATGAATTCTGTACATATTTGGTGTTGTTTGTGATACATGAATACTCCACCCACTTCTCTCAGAAAGCTACTATCTGAGAATAAAACACTACCCAGTGGGATTGGGTAGGAACTTCCTTCTGCGCTTTAGATGACTTGCAACTGAGACGCCTTTATAAAAATAAAAAGCCAAAACAAACAAAACAAAAAAAAAAAAACCTACAATGACTGTTAGTGAGAACACAAGAACATGCTTTTGATCTATAACTGTAAAACCCAAACCTACAAAATGAACCAGTGGCTCACTGCTGATAGATAATAGATTTTATTATAATGGACTGCAAAGAACTGTAGGTGCAACTGAAAAAAATAAAACCTTGCTAGAGAGTTTAATTCAATCGACATTGCTGTCAGTTCATTTACACATTTTAAGGCACACAACTCATTCACCACGAAACACAACACAAAGAGCTGGTGACTGGCCCTTCTACCAGAATGTGGAGTGAAAGGGAAGGCCAGCGGCCCCTATTGTGTCGCCCCGTCCCCTCAGACAAAAGGCCAAGTCTGAGGTCTTCTAGTCGCTCAGCAGTCTACAATTCGTTTTCTGTTCCAAGTGGTGCAGACACACTAACCCCTCGGCCTAGCCAGACACACAGCACACCCCCCACTCAGCACAAAGTCAAAACTAAGAGCATCAACCCTACCCCCTCATCAGTGTGAGCAGAATGGTTTCACACAACTTCACACTCACATCTCAACTGATTAAATAAATTGTTTAAGGACTACATAAACATTTATTTAAATATATGTATTCACTGCGTTAAAAGGTCACGGAGTGTAAAAGTCACTTTTTTTCTTGCCTACTACTGAGATGCAGGCCACGGTTGTTAAAAAAGGCAGAAGTGAAAGCGAGTGGAGAGAAATATAAGGATGTGTGTTTGACCAGTCCCCTCATTGTTTTCCGCTGTACACCAGCAGCCAATGAGGTTTCTATCCACAGCTCAACCAGTCACACTTTCTCATCTGTGCTGCGGTGTTCAAATTCACTAACCGCTGACCACGCATACTTCTGTCATCTAAAAGATTTTAAGAGCTGCTTTAGGAGGGAGAAAAAAAAACAACACCACTGCATTAGATCCACCTGGAAGATCCCTGACCTGTTGGTCATGTCAAGAGCTGGACTCTCTGCTTAGTGTTCTGCTTAGCAACCATTCCTTTCTCTCTCTTTCTGCCCCCACCTCTCTCTCTTAGAGGTACATAAACACACCCCGAGATCCTGCCATTCTGCATTTCTGTTGCAGCTGCACTAATGTTCATGATTTGTACCCTCTTCCTCTCCCTCCCCCAACCTCCAGCTCACAGGCTAAACCATAAACCAAAGAGTGACCCACGCCCTCCCCAGGGCCCACGCTGCATTCCTGGCCTCTGAGCAACCAGGCCACACGGCACGCAAACACGTAATGTGTAAATTGTGTGTGTGTGTGTGTTGCACGTGTACCCTTTTGTTCTATGTAAACCACACACTTCAACTTGGCTAAAATAATTTTTCTGCCATTGTAAAATTCCTGTGCGTGAAAGCAAAGCAAACAAAATCACCAGGTACACCAGCTGTGGTCTTGGATTGTGTTTGCGGGCGACAAAGAAAAGGAAAAGGTTAGCGTTAAATTTTTGTACCGCTTGTACTTATATAGAGATAATCACCATGGGTCCGAAAACTACAAACAACAACACTAACAAAAAACACAAGATGATGTTTTTTCTGATAGGGCAGGAAAGATGAAAAAAAGTGTCCATAAATGTGTGAAAAACAGATAAGGTAGAACACCTAAAAAATTGTTTTAAAAGCATTACGCTTTCACACAATATCACCCTTCTGTGATACCGTGTGTTCCTGCACTTCCTAACAATGTCCGTAGTGAAAGTCCTTGGATGTTAATAAAAAATTTACAATTAATTCAGCAGTCTTAAATGTATTAAATGATGTTAGGTATGCAATTTCTTTTCTTTTTTTCCCCCATAGCTTTCAAAACTCAGCATGTGACATGCTAACTAGATAGTGAGGAGGTCCTACTGTAGCTACATAAGGCACTGATGTACACATTATCCCTTATAAGGCACATATCATCATCATTTCACTTTTCAATTGGACCATAAATATTCAGAGGGTCTCAATGTCACTTGTTAAGTGAGCACCGAGGTATGGATGGCAGCATTCCACACTTGTTCGACCGCAACAGAGTTTGTTTAAATCATGTCAAGCGTGAACACTCCCCAAAACTGTTTAATTACGCTAACAACGCTAACAGCTTAATACTGGAATTTCTCCAGTCGTGGAAGGATATGTGTTGGAGGAGCAAAATATCTGATTTAATAAACAAACACACTGTAACCTGATGACAATAAATGATGTTTGTGGTAATGTTGTATAAAAATGTCACGCTCAAGGTCCTGCTGAACATCATCACACCTGTGATATCTTTGGCACTTGGGCCCTCGTGCCCACGACCTCATCACATCCATACTAATATTCAGCACAACAAAAGCACTCCATCTCGTTTGATGATGAAAGTAAAGTAACACAGTGTGCCACAGAGTGCTTGCTGACAGTCAATAATGAAATCGGACACAAACTGCTTTTATTGGCACATTTTTAAAAAGTGTAAAACTGTTTGTTTTTTTTAGCATTGACATTTCTCCATCCTGAGTATCATTCAACACACTTCTCTCACACCCAGACAAAAATGTAACTTTAGGCACCAACATGTCACAGTGAACTCGATTGAATTTAATTACGCCGCATGCGTAATTTCTGGGGATTCCCAATAAACTTTCTCTACCTACTTTCTCAGCCTTTCCTCAGTCTAAACAGTCTGACTGCCCTCTGACTAAGCAACTTCTGACACACACAGTGTATTGGACAAGCATGAACAAGCAAGGGTATGTTGAGGTTTAGGATACAGATGTGCAGCTTTTACAAATATATGTGTGCTGATCGTGTGATTTTTTTTTTTTATCTGACTGACTCAAGCTTCTAGATTAATTTTGCTGCAAACCTTAACAAACGATGCTGCAGAGTTTTATTTATAGAGTGTAGCAATTCCGTCTTTTGTTTTAGGTTCTTTTGGACTGATTATGGTGTTTGTGTATTGAATCTCCACCCATGCTTCTTATTATGACCGCATTAATGCTGTTCTTTGTTATGGCACACTTCTGCCTGAACAAAAATGCAAAGCTGAAGAGTAGGGTTTACAAGGGATTGAACTGAATGGTTTCTATGTACCAGTCTGTCAAAAAAGAAGAAGGAAAAAAAAAACCCTACTCATCAAGCTTGCACAAGGTTGTAAAACAAGTCTGTTCATAAATTGCTCAGATCGTTAATTCATGCAGTAAAAAGTTATGAAACAAACAGGTGGAGCACTACTAAATTTACTAAATTTTGGATACTAAATTACTACTAAATACATATAAAACATAAAAATACTCCAACATATACATTACATGAATTATTGACTATGCAGATATTGCCCATAACAACCGGAGTGATGGCAGTATGCACGACTTCCTTGTACTCTTCTTCTTTGAGCTGTGCCGAACGTTATAGATTTTGTCAAAAGTGATCATCTCACTTTTCATTCCTACATTTTTCAGCTACTAATGTGAAGTTCAAATGACGGGATTGATGCACATATGGATATTTCGAAGGAGACAAACGGGTTCTAAACAGAAGTCCACCTTTTCGACCGAATCTGATGGTGACAAGGTGATCCGTGCCTGAGCACAATACAGTGTGTTCACACTACGTAAATGTACCAGACGTTGGGGTCAGGTTATACTTTGCTACAGTTCCTAGTGTAAAAGCACCTCTAGACTAAAGTTACATTCACACAACAGACAAAACCTGGCCCAGATTTGTTTGGCTGTTCACACTGGGTTTTCAATGCGGCCTATTTATAACATTGTTCTGAAGAGGTCGTGCTCCAAAACTGACCCACATGCACAAAAGAACAAAATGTAAAGCGATACAATCAAACTCTTCTCTCACGGCCACATCCAGACATTCCTTCTCAGATGTCTTCAATCGCACATAGTAGAAACTGTTTTCTAATACAGTTTTCTACAGCAACACGGTTTTAACAGTTTCTGTTACCTCACTAAGCACTCACTAAGATCCTCCTTGACTTTACTCTCTCCTCCATCTTTCCTTCCTGGTAGCATGAAATTATACAGAATGTCGACTTGGACTGACATGAAAGTCACAAAAACTTTAATCTGCCTGTTCATATACCATCTTCCTCATCAGAAATGTCTCTACACAGCTCAAAGCAAAGTCGATCACAACCAGAGCCAATGTGACGTTGACTCCTCACAACTGAAATGATTAGCCTTGTGTAAACTGATCAAGAAAAGGTCTTATTTATTTTACCTTTATTTTGAATTCATCTCTGTGACTCTGTACAAATCAGGCACTAGAATAACAATATGACACTTGCAAAAAAAAAAAATATGTGTGTGGAACCAGTAAAAATGTACAGAATGAGGTCAACGATATCACGTATACATTACTGCAAAGTGAAATTAGTTATTCTTCACATTTCGCAGGGTTATATATTAATAGGCTGGGGTGAGAGTGCGCCATTATACGGAGCCCTTGAGGAGACAGGGGCTCGAACCTTCGACCTTGTGATCAGTAACTCAGAGCCCTTATCACACTTAGCCACCACCACCCAGTCTTTTTTATCGTTTGTTTCTGTTTTCATGTTAGTGACCTGTATTTTAATTAAGCTTATAATTATAGAAAGGGATTTTTTGTTTTTTATTTATATTTATTTGGTAGTTTATATTTAGTTTAGTTTGTAGTTTTTTAAAAAAAATTTAAAATGGAGAGTTTAGCAAGAGCTTTTTCAGCTGTGAATGATCTCTCACCACCCAAGCACCCACGCTCGATCATTCTAACAAGACCTACGATGAGATACCAAGTGTTTCTGGAGTTATGGAGTGTGTTTGAACCGAGGTCACAGGTCTCTTTCCCAAGAGACAGCTGATATATCAGAGTGGTAGGCTCTCATTTGTATATGCTTCTCACCTTCTTGTTCAGTCTGACATTCGAGCACCTGACAACACTGAGTTAGTAAAACATTCCCAGAAAATATCAGTCATACAACAGCAAACTTGACCAAGTTCCATCTTTTTGGGGAAAAAAACGCTTTTCAACTATTCAAAAATGAAATGATGTATGGAAAGACATGATGATGACGATACAAAAAAATATCGTCAAAAAAACCCCCTCATAACTAGCTAATAATGTAGCACCAGATCTATCCCAGGAACATTGGTGTGTATACAGTAGGTTCTAGAGAACATTTAATTGCATGAACATGCAAACTTTAAAGACTGACTTCCAAAAGGGAGAAACAATAATGTTATAACATCAGATCTCCAAAACACTTTGCTCATAGTATAGAAATAGTATATGCATATTTCATCTTTCTTGGAATAAAAAAGTCTTGTAAAATATGCAATCGGCCAGCTGCAATTCCAACAAACAAAAATAATTGATCAGGTCTTGCTCATGAACAGGCTAACAAACAAAATGATGTTAGTGTTCATGACTACTCTGTAAACTCTCTATAGAGTGAGTCTGAGTCTAAAGTTAAAAAAATTAATAAAAATGCGGATGCCAGCTGCAGACTTATATGGCACATGCAAGTCCTGGCACATCTGTGTCAATGCCAGTAAGATTTTGTGAGAAATCACTGACTTAATATTGGTTTAATTTGAACACGCTTACTGTATTTGACTAGTCCAAGCAGTTTCATACCATTGCACTGGTTTGGCATTTAGAGGTACCAGCCTCAAAAATCGCCAATTAACAGTATGTCAGATTAGAGCCGGTATGATGGCAGATTTACAGACACATCCCAATAGCAACTGTTCAAATAAGATTATTTTACACTTTGGATGCCTTCAGCATTGTTCAACAATGTAGAAAGTAAGAAAAAATCAGGAACAACCATGAGCTAAAAAAAAGTGTCTCCAAACCACTGACCTGTAGTTCACCTCTATAAAATAAAGACAGAAACCACTCTTTCCAGCTTGAATTGGCTGAATACAGCTATTAATAAAGCCTGATCCTTAACCACAACAAAATATAGCTTCATCAGTTTGGTCTAATGTACAGTACGACAAACAACAATCGAAACCTTTAGCTATACGCCTGTGTCCATGTCGTGCAGCAGCACAATCAGCACCTGTATAAAAAAAATGTGAAAAAAAAGTAGAAACTATGAAACACCAGAAGGAAGTTTGACAAGCCTCCACTAGTACATACAACCTGAAATCATTCTCACAACACATTCCTTATTCAACTGAAGGACAGAGAAGCTGCAGGGTACGGATGTGTGAATTTTGTTAGCTAGCGAGGTTGTTTGTGATTACGCACGATTTGGCTTGTTTTAATGTTAAGGTTGCACACACAGACACACACACTGATCTAACATGAAGTGTCAGAGCTCAGAGCTTCTGTCCCAGTTAAACATGTTGCATAACAGCTGCTTATGCTGACAGAGCTGTGGGGGATGAGTTGATTAAAAGCCTTTAGATAACCTAGCTAGCCTTTTCCATTACCTTTAATGCACTTCTTTAAAACACACACACACACACACAAAAACACACTCACACAGCTAGTCAACAGATGTCACAATATTAGCCATGAAGCTAACTTTTAAACATCAGTCTAGCTAACAAGAGGCAGATCCCAGAGCAGCTAGCTGACTTTCTAATAAATGTTAAACGTTGGGTAGAGACTTATTAACTAGGTTAGTCAAAACTAACTTATCTTCATCATCATCATCATCATCATCCTCTCCCTGTCTAACATGCTCTGCTTAGTATACTAGAACAGTAACTATGTGCTTTTAGTTATTAATAATAATATATATTATTATTAATATACTAAGGTTTATTTAATTAAAAGAACAATAAATCTGATAGTGTTGTTTACTTTAAAGAAAGGTCAACACTTTGATACTGGCCATGTCAGAATTTAAAACGCACTGGCAAAACTTTACTTAATAAACATCAACTTGTGTGTTTGATAAACACATTGGCAACAAAATCCAACCGGTATAAGTCTTGATATAAAAGTCTACCTACATGTATACCAGGTCTTGTTTATTTAGACCGAGGTTACATCAGTATCTAAAGTAACGTTACATGGTTAGCTAGCTCCGTTGCTAGGCGGCTAACTAGTGCTAGATGGATTAACGTGCAAGTTAGCAAAACAAAAAACTCGGCTCGTGACCAAACAACTTACCTCGGTATGGTTATACATTTCGTGTTTATATTCTGAGTAGTTATGGCCTTTTCCAGTTCGTCGAGTTGCCCCGTCTTCTTTAGCTTCTTCACAAGACTCTTCACCGCCTTCTCACACCATTTCTCTTCTTGTCCGTTCTGCTCTCCCTTTTTCCATCCAAGAAGCTTCTTCACGATCGGCGGTGTGAACGGCAGGATAGACATGTTCGCTTCGCTCGCGCGGCTCTCTGCCTCTGCGCACGCGTTGTGAAAAAGCAGTCGCGTCGAATTTTACCAAAATATCCGCCGAATATCAGTTAACCAAAGTTTAGTTCCTGCAACAGACATTTAGGCGAAGACTGAGGCACTAACTGAGTCCTGAGTGCAGAAGCGCAGTAATGTCGCGCCGCTCCCCGCCCCCACCTCTCTCCTCCCCCTCTCTACAGGCTCGTTCACAAGACCGCGGCTGTGTTCCAAACGCCGTGAAATCCACTATGTAGTGCACTACAAAACCGCAGTAGAACAGATTAGATTGTAGTGCACTTATATAGCCAGCAGGTGGCTATTTAAGATTCAGCCTACAGTTTGAAGGTTTAGGCCGGATAACTGGTACGCAGCAACACATCCTGACTTCGGTGTTCCCTTTCCTTAGGGCTATTTATGAAAAGAAATGTAAAAATATAACTTCATTGCTTTCATTTATACATATTTTGAGATGTGTGCAATTAAACCTCATGACAAAGTGCAATTTGTAAATCTGAAGTGCAGAGGTCGTGTTTTTAACATATCACAGTGTACTAGATAAGTGTTATAATACTGTATTATAGTGTTATAATGAATCTTGAATGTCTCTAATCACTTCTCATGGCCCCTTCCTTCGTAGAAGGCGTAATTGATCAGTGTGAGGACAGAAAAACTGAGGATATAAAGTGAGACATGTCCCCATGTCCAGCAGTCAGGGAGAAATTAGGAGGGGGAAAGGCAGCAGTGGCCCTGAGGGTTCTCAGGCCTGTTACAGCATGTCATTTCAACTTTCAACATGGCCAGAAGAAGCACGGGCTGCATGCCTTACTTACAATATGTTGTTGTTGCAAACATGCAGAGAGTTTTGTGTTTGTTGTTATGAAGGTCAACACTATCATGTGTATGAAAGTGGAGAGAGCTTATATGCCGTATGATTATTCCATGCATTGCAGACTCACTCTATTCATGCATTCATATGTCTCCAGTAACCACTTTATTCTGGTCTGGGTCATGGTGGATGGTATCCTGGGAACACTCAGCGCAAAGCAGAAATATCAGTCTTGATGGGACACTGGTCTATCACACTGCTATCGTGCAACACACTTATTCGCACCTAGGGGTGATTTAGAGTAGCCAGATACGGTATGATTTTCAAATATATGAGATATGAGTCTCAAATTCCTGTATCAATGTGCCACCCCGAAGTTATCGTATCACATGTGAAATCATTACGCTTGCTTATCAGATATCTGTATTTAAGATCAGGAATTAAGTTGCCTGCCATGACCTCAAATCACATTGCGGAGAGGGTACATATGTTCCTCTTGTGGGCCTCAATCATCATGCACTATAATATTGTAGCAAGTTTGACCAAATCTATCCCAAAGCACTGTAGAGTACCTCTGATGCCACTACACTGAAGGGACAAATCAGATATTCTGCAAAAAGTTTCGTACAAGACATAATTAGGTTTTAGTCTTGTACGTACGTTACTATCCCATGCGTAGGAACTTGGTTAACGTTAAAACCTATGTCAATCAGATGACAATCTGAGACATCATTTTAATGATTTAAGAAACATATTGTCCTGAGTCATTCTAAGTCAGTGCCTTTCAAGTGAAATGTAGAGCCAGACGTTGTAAAAGGAAGCGCCTCACTGGCTGCCCCAGCATGTGTAGTGTCAACACATTCCTGGTTTACACCCCCACTGTGTTGGCTCTGAAAATAGAGGACCCCGCTTAAGCTAACCTTTGCACTAGACGTGATTTTTTTAAATTTATTTATTTATTTTTTTTGAGTTCTCTTAGGTCAATTAAATGTGACTGCTGTGCTGTGTACATTGGTTTGGTTATGTGACAATATTGATTATTAAGCATTGACCCCATGTCCTTTATGTGAACAGAACTAGGCACACGCTAAAAATAGCACTGCCTTGAGGCCCATCCCTATGTTCCCTTTCCTTTTTATCTTTTTATATCACACCATCAATGACACCACTATATATTTTGAGCTTTTTGGCATTGCACCATGTTCTTTAACTGCAGGGGAAGGCTCACTGACTAAGCTCATGAGAGGCAGGAATAGGTTTCCTGTCACAGGAAGTTTGAATGAAATCAATTCTCAGCAACTGGATGTGTTGTGCTTGGAGCTGCATGATCATAAGAATTGTTTCACATGATTACCAAAGCACCACACTTAGAGATGTAATCTGACTTCTGTTTATTAGCAGAGAGCGGAGCTAGAAACAAACTGGAGTTGAACAGAGGCTGAAGAAACAGCATGTGTTGCCATGTGCCTCCAGTGCAGCCTGCACAAGCCCAGCACCTGTTTGCACCCCAGGGACTAGTGGAGGACAGCTGGTATGGAGTGTGGACAGAGCATGTGGGGGGCATATGGGATGTGAAACAGCCGTGTATGAAAAGGGCAAATTTCATGTACACAGCTAGAGGAAGGAATATCAGTGGACAAAAGGCAAGGCTAGCAGTCTGAGTGGTAAATGACAATAGTCTGATGGATAACAAAGGCATTGTGCCAGACATTTCGGGTGGGTGCAGGACGATCAGCTGGACTACACAATGAGGCAAAGAGTAGGGGGTGATTGGCTTTGTATACCACTAATGCAGTTTAATTACATCAATAGAAAGCGCAGAAAGAGTGTGTCTTTAGTAACAACCTAGAAGATGGCTTCTTGCATGTTTTTTTTTTTAGATGTTTTCATTTTTTGAGTGAGAGACAAAACAGGGACTACTAAGACGCAATCTAAACATTTAAATCAAAGTCTCAGCATTGGGCGCACCGTGGTGTAGCACTGTCGACTTGCACCTCCAGGGTCCGGGCTCGAGTCCCATCTCTGTGTGCATGGAGTTTGCATATTCTCCCCGTGCTTGGTGGGTTTCCTCCGGTTTCCTCCCACAGTCCAAAGACATGTAGGTTAGGTTAATTGGCGTTCCCAAATTGCCCGTAGTGTGTGTATGGGTGTATGAGTGTGTGTATGTGTGTGTGCCCTATAATGAATTGGCACGCTGTCCAGGGTGTCTCGTGCCCTGAGTCTCCTCTGATAGGCTCCAGGCCCCCCGCGACCCTGAATACAGAATAAAGTGGTATAGAAGATGAGTGAGTCTCAGCATTGATTTATATGAATGTCATACAAACATTCTATTAAGTATTCTCGAGTCACCTCTGTTAATTGGGTATGTAAAAATTATTTTCTGAACCTAAAAATACATATATTCCAATATTAGAAAATCTTTACATTATAGGTATAATTAGGTCCACCTAACCTAGACTTGATTTTTAAAATTTTTTATTATGACACAATTTAGTACAACTGGCGCAGCTAAATCATCTTCACAATCCCCAGTGTAAATACCATCTGTAAAGTTTCTTCTGCATTCTGACTATACCCCATCCATTAAAGAACAAGGACCACCACAGTATCACCACTTGTAGGATTTAGGGGCAAAAGTAGCTCAGTGGTTAGGTTGTTGGACTAGTGATCACAAGATCACAGGTTCATGCCCTGGATAACCACATCTGCAAAAGTAAAGGTAAATACGCCTCTTGGTGGTAAACTTAAAGACGTGACACTAACATTATAGTGGCATGTTTTTGTGAATAGCAATGGTAGTTTCTTTTAATTAATTTTTTAGTGTTAATAGTTCACCAATTGTTGGCCTGCAAATTGTGCAACTGCCTCAATAGATAAAGTCAATAACTGTACACCCACCATTGACACATTTACTACAAGTAGATATATCTGGTATAAAAAGACCAATAACTGTATGTACAGTATTAAGCTCTTCTCAGTGAGTCTTTGCTATGTTCTTTCTCGTGCTTAAAATAATTGTATATCACCATCTAGTGTTCAGTTTTAGTATTGCACGAGTAAATACATTTAAACTGTAAGGCAACATTTATGCATAGAGAACATTCAAATATGTGGATCATAGGGATTTTTCTCTATATTAGATATTTTTTCAGTATATATGTACAGCCAATGATATGTGAAAATGTAAAAAAAATTGAATAAAAAGACAAATGAAATAAAAACATATGATTTTTTTTATTATCACAAATTATTCTTTGAATTTACACACAAATATACAGCTTAAAGAGGGGAATTTTGGTCACTTATCATGATCTTTGAAATAAAGTAAGAAAAAAAGAATGCTCCAGGTCTACATATAGCTATCTCATTCAAACATGTCCAGGGTTCAACCCGGTTATTTATTTTGATAGTAAAATTGAGCAGAGTCTCAGACTGCTGCGGTACAGAAGAGTACAGAAGAAACAACCATGCTCTAGTCTATCTAATATTCCAATACCCAGAGGGCAAAACCCCCATTTGCTCCACGAAGCAGGCCCGGCGTGTGTGTGAGCCTCTCTCTCTGGGGACACTTTAAGCCAACCGCAGGCCACATATTCTAACTGCTGTGCTGATCGAGTCGATCCATCTCTGGTACAGCCTACCCCTTCATTCAGTCCTCCTCTCAGGTCCCAGGAGATGCAGATCCACTGAGAGACTTGGAGTAAATGAGTGGGTTGGCTATTTATGTGCTCTGTGATGAGTAAGGCTGTGAAAGTGCACTGCATAGAGCCTTGAGCTATGCTGAAGAAAGAAAAAGAAAAATTAATGCCCATATTCTAACATGTATGCATTGACATATACATGCAGTCACAGTGTGTACAAGCACACTGACTTGAGGGCCTTAGCAGAAATATCAGGAGCACTCCTCCCTACTAAACTAATTATTATGAAATTACTTTAAGTGCAATCAGAGACCCCCCTGCTATGAGCCCCTGTGACCGCACGCATGAAATTGCCTAAGTTAATATGGGTTATGAAATGGGGCTAATGCTGTGGATAATTCCTGCACTCACACTAATGTTATTTTCCATGAAATTGGGGCTTGTCTCTTTACTGAGCAGCCCTACAGCACTCTGCTTGTAAATTGCCATGTATGGGTAATTAAGCATTACTCATGAACATTAAAACATGCTTATTTTGGAGAGCCATTGGCTGGGGGACATGTCCTCTCTTATGGTGACTGAAGTAGTGCAGGCATAAAGATATACAAAGAATCCTTATAGCATACTTAGTAGTAATGAATAAAATATTTCACTGAATGTATTAGATTGTAATAACCAGAGTAATACATTTAAGAACAATGGTACACGTAACGCTGTTCTCTTCTGCATAACATAGACATTTATTTGTTATCTTTCATCTTCGGTCCTGTCTAAACTAACGGCTTAGGATGTGCTAAATTATTGCAATTGCAATACTACATTAATAACTAAGAAGTTTTTATATACAATGTTATTATCTTACAAATTGGTGAGCCACATGAAGCCTGCTATATAATGCTTAATTAGTTCACAACAGAATTGCCAGTTCCTCATATATCGTTTCATTAATTTGATGCAATTCTGGCCTGATGCTCCAAGCAATGCAATAAAATTGTAAATACCACTGCCACACACTGATGTTATTTTTATGGTTTAGTAAATGTAATGGATATAAACTGTTTCGCATTGATGGAACTCCTGTTGTACGTCTACTGTGGTCCGTTAAATTACAAATGATATTTTTGGATCATTAAAATGAATTGATAGTATGGATTTTGCAGACTTCTCACTAAATCAGACTTTCTAAAAGAAAAAGAAAAGAAAAAAAGCCTTTTATAAAAATAAAAAAAAACTTTTTGTATGTGGTTTTGGAAAGAGATCTTGTTCAATTCTGTCTTTTTGTTCTGCATGTGTGCTGTAGTAATTTCTGTTTTTTTCTCCCTGTTATCACTGGTACACACAGGCAGATCTTGATAGTGATTAAATATAATGAAACCTGTGAGTGCGGCACGGTGGTGTAGTGGTTAGCACTGTCGCCTTGCACCGCCAGGGTCCGGGTTCGATTCCCGGGGCAGGCTCGA